>CALNHX010002433.1:0-179180 GCA_940337035.1 Agriotes lineatus
CTCTAATATTATTATACGAGACGTTCTCGATGTGGAATTTAATGTCATTTTGGAAATTAGGCAAAATATCTGCCGTGTTTGTATTTGTTGTGTTAGAATTCAAGTTATTTAATATTTTTTCAGCAACTTCAGCAAAATAATCATTGAAATTATTTGTGTCTATATTATTTGCAACTGGGGAAGTATTTTTCGGTGGCCTTCTTTTATTGATTAGGTTCGACATGCATTTTGGACAGTAATTATTTTTTTTTCAGATAATGATCAGAAGTAGTAATACCAGTGGCTAAATGTTTGCAATAATTTTGTCGATTTATTGAGAAACGAAATTGTGTTGCTTCACGACAACACCACAAGTCCGCAGGATGATTGAGTTTCTTAATAACGACAGAATTATAAAATAATTCAAGCCACGAGTTGTATTTTATTAAATCATTTCGTAAACAAAATCAACAGTACATAACAACTTACAGATATACAATTTCCAAAATTATTTAATTTTCACAAAGAAACAGTAACTCGAACATGAACCATTAATAATCACTTATAATACCATGAGTAGTCAAAGTTATGTCGACTATTTTTGCGGTGGTGTCACGAATGTCCATTGCGCTTTGGTACGATTAGGACGAGTGCGATAGCACGAGTCCTAATCCAAAGCGCAATGGACATGAGTAGTGATACCACCGCAAAAATAATCTACTTAACTTTGACTAAGAATGGTATTCGAGGGACTATTTAATGAACCAAACTACTTTTTCAAATTAGTTTTCAGTAAATCTAGCAACAAACTACGCCACTTCTATAGTAACAGAACACTAATATTGACTTTTTCTAATAAAAATCACATTTGTTAAAAATAGTCACTTGAATACCTTCTAGGAAGATATATCCACTGATATTTTTTTGATTGGTCAAGAAACGTCAGAATTCTGGATTTTCATTGGTTACTTTTTGACAGATGACAGGTGAATTGAATAGTCAACAATATAAACATAATTATTAATTATTCAGCTATAATACAGACAGATCAATAAAAAAACCAATTAGGGCAGGCTGTGATATGTGTTATACGTTTGGCAGTACTGAAGTGTATTGTCAGTCTATGTCAAATTCGAGATTAGTAGGTTAGGTTTTGTTTGTTGTTTGACACAAAGTGACGCAAAACTTAAACTGGAAATTTCGAATTTGACATAGACTGACAATACACTTCAGTACTGCCAAACGTATAACACATATCACAGCCTGCCCTAATTGGTTTTTTTATTGATCTGTTGTTATAGTCAAAATTATACCCATTCGGAGTCACGTGACTTTTGTCTGTCTCTGTTCATCTTTAGTAAAATAGATGAAATGGAAGAAATTTGAAAAAAAGGCATGTCGATTCATAAAATTAATTTTAAAAATTTGACGTTTCTAATATGTCAGATTATATTTTTCGTGTAAGTTATTGAGATAAGGGTAATAAAACCTAAAATTGTCGAGCCGAAAACTGGAAATTAAAAGAAACCATCGGACATGTGGTATAACGAGCAGTCACAACAATTAATTTGAATATTATGCGTTTGTGTTTATGAAGAGTACAATATTAATAATAGTAAATCAACAGTTTCACCCTCCAACGCTGTTCGCCGTGCTTCTCTTGCGTTAAATATCTCGGAGAGCACAATTTACCGAAAATATGAGCCAGAAAGTGAAGAATGCAAAAACGGAAGTCGACGAAGCAGTCAAGACACTGTATATAAAATGTATGTAGCTAAAGAATTTGTAACCATAAAAAATCTAAAAAATGCTTGGTTAAAGAATCTGGAGATTTTTCACATTCAGTTTCTTCCCTAAATAGATTGTGCAAGGAAATAGGCTTCAAATGGCAATGTTCTATAACAGAATATGCATGCACAGAAATTGACTTAAAATTTGCTATACGCAGCAGGTTTTTAATGTAGCAGCTGACATATCTTTATTATATTTACATTTTACGACATGTTATGTTTTCTTTAACCTGTAAATTCAGTTTGATTTCATATAAGAGAATAAACCCGTAGCAACCTTGTTTTAGAAATTGGCATATGTCAGGATAACCTACAAAACGGAATGTCATTTATTTCCCTAAAATTGCATTTTTAAGAATCGACATACGTAAAATTACTAGATTATCACGTGACTCCGAATGGGTATAAATTTGACTATTCAACACTAGACCATATAAGGCAATCACATTGCAGACATTTGCTTTTTTCAACCAATAACAGCAGTATATCACTGAATATTGGGCACCATGCAAAATATTCACAAAACAATGTACATACTCAAAAAATAAATAGCCTTGTTGCGAAGTATCGCTTAGCAACGATGTTCTGTCCTTAGTGATATCGCTAGATTACGTATCACTAAACCCCAACAAACTGTGTGGTTTGTTTTAAAAAATTTAAAATGCTGTGTTTTGGAAGTATTCCGCTGAATTTAATTGAGAATGAATAATTATATTAATTGTTGGATTATTTTTCAATAAAGTTAATCGTTATGTATTAATATTGTTAAATAGTCGTACCAAATACCACTCGAAGTGGATATATTTTTTAAAAATATTTCGCCATTTCCATAGAAATTATTACAAATTTCACTCAACAAAATCACATTTAAATGTCACTCGCCTTCGGCTCGTGACATTTTTAATGTGATTTTGTATCGTGAAATTTAAACGCAATAATTTACATGGAAACGACAAAATATTTGTCAAGAATATATCCACTGCTTGTGGTATTACCCTTGACTATACAATTGTTGTACACGATACTCTAAGCTTGTTGATTGATTATTTGTTTATGCAGTTTTAGTACTCGTACTGGTAGATGTACATGTAATATTGTTTTACCACATTTTCAATTAATTTTTCACCGTGTTATTTACCAAGTTGAAGGCAAGGTTTAATTGAGTTAACCCTTCAACGGTGACATTATTTTTTTTTTAATAAAACTGATAAAAAGTCGGTATATGTATCAAAAATGGTTTATTATTCAAAACTAATATTTTTGTCAAAAACTAGTGTTACATATTGGTACAGCTAGCCGTTTATGGCACACAAATACAAGGGCAACATAACTAGTGATTTCTGGCGCCCTGGGTTTTTTTATTATTAAAAGAGCTTGTAGTAGTACAGCTGATGATAGAAATCTGCGACCCAAGGCCACCGAGATTAAGCTAGCTAGGTCATTAAGGTGAGTACAAACATTACAGAGCTACCGTGGTGTATAAATGATAAGGGGGTTGATCTGCGATTACACTACCATTGATTATTATATGTGATCGATCGCAGGTTGGCTTCTTTATTGTTTCACGGTACTTGAAGGATTCTCTTTTCAGCCTAAGAGTAACGTTTCATCTGAACGGTTGGGTTTATACCATGACATGTAGACGCCACTGTCACCACGATATTGTCCATCCATTTTACCAGAATAATTTCATCCTCTTTATCAATATTTAAAACTACGTATCCCCATTTCTTGGTTTTAGCAATCTGGCTACCGTCGTAACCCTTTTGTTTTACATTAAAAAGTAAATTACAATTTGTAGAAAGATTGTCAAAGTAAAATTTAAAAGGAAGCGTCTTCATGTCTTCGGGAAACTCGTCTATCATGCACATCAATGGAGCAGCACACTTTCCAAAATGATTTTCATAAACTGTGTTTGCTCTTGGATTTTTTCCCTGGTACATATCAAAGTTTACCAAGTAACCGTAGGCGGAATTGAGGCACCACATTTTATAACCAAACCTTATGGGCTTGCCTCGTATAAATTGTTTGCACGAATGCTTCCCATAATATCTAATCATGGATTCGTCATAGTCTAAGTCTTGTTCGGGAATCCAATTTTCAATAAATTTAGATTTTAGCAAATCCATTAGCGGCCGGTACCTTCCACATTTTGTCCTGAAGGTTAGGTTGCGAGTTATCAGCACAGTACTTTTTTTTTTCTATAATTTTCAAGGTCAACTTTCTAGGGGATAATTTGCATTCCTGCAGGGTCCCTAGTTTTAATAATGTTGGTACATATATTTTTAGTTCTTTTCTTCCACTAAAAAAATGATTGTCATTTTGACAGATATGTCATAATTTAATATCGCTTGCTTAATTTTTGCATTTAAAATATTTCTTGGTTTTCTTTTTTTATCCGATTTTATTGATGATGATGATTCCATGTTAAAAGAAGAAATTTGTCAAGAGTTCAAATTAAGAAACGTTGACATTCAAAATTGACACATAACCATAATTTTGAAAAAGTTCTACCAACACGAGGTATAAACATTTCCTAGCGTTTTAATCACATATCTACCAACATTGTAACACTTTGACAGTTATTATAAAAAAAAACGTACTTTATTTTATGATTTGGCGAAATCTGTCCCTTCTCATAGTCACTGGCCATGGAGTTTTTCATATCCCCCTTAGAATCCCAGTAGAAATCTCGTCCTGGCAACTCATTATAGCCTGTAACAATCAAAATTCCGATTGCACATTTCATTTCCTCTTTGGATATATTTGGATTTGGTTGGTTACAGAAAAAAGCATATTTATTGGACTCTTCGACAAGCAATCCAATTACTTCGTCATCTAAAAATGCCTCAAATATTTCCAAATAAGTCATTTTTTCATATTTGCTATACTCTGGCTCAGCAAATGATCTTCTTTTTTCCTCAAAATCGCACTGGATTGGGGAACCGTTATCCCGACGCACTAAAATTTCTTCCGTTTCGGCTTCATCACCAGTAACTGCGCTTCGAAGCACTAACTCAGCTTTTGGCAATAATAAATTGGATCCTGGTTTCCAATGACCATTCACAGTCAGAAACAATTGGTCAACTGTGATGTTGTTACTTCGTTTTTAAATGAATTTCTTCAGAAGTCTTACCGAACACAGATTTGAATTTGTAGTGTTTTTAGTCAACCATTTACTTGTCGCCAATCGCTGATTACCACCTTGACATATCTTCAAAAACACTGTGTTGTACTCTACTCTTCCAGTAGGGGATCCCTTATTATCTAATTCATCTTTAAAATAATGCACTAAACATGCTGCCGCCTTGCCACCTCACCATGCAAGTTCTACTGCTGCTATTTGGAAAAATTTAATTTGCAGGCCTATAGGATAATCTTCCTGCTTATCACAAATTGCTTGACGCTCTTCATGTATTAGAGCAGTAGAGCTTATTTTGCGTGTCTCTGCTACGTCCTGCAACATTTTCCTATTGGCGTCACAATTTTCTTCTCGTCGACTAGAAATGGATTAAAACTTTGCTCAAACTCATTAAGTACTGCAACAATTTTGCACCAGTATCCATATCGTTTTTACTGCGCGATAATTTTTGGCGCTCTAGTGCGCAAAATGCCTTTTTTCACGTCGTCAATGGTAACGTAAATAAATATCCCATTTTTTAACACGTTAAAAAATGGCAAACTTGAGCATTGATAGCGATGCGCAAATGTCCCCTTTTTTTTGAGTTGTTGAAAAATTTATTTTTTGACTATTACCTGCATCTCGTATCAATTGCCTTGATTTATCAAAATTCAACCAATCACGTGTTCTTATAGTGGTAAAAAATCAAAATGTTACCTTGGGATTAAATCAGTTTTTGCCACTTGTATCCATGGCAACCACCAAATATGCTGTTTTAATCAAGGTGGTATTTCAAGAACGTCATTTAAACTGTCATTGTGCATCGGTATAAATGTCATATTCATTGCTTACCGATGCCGATATTTGGGAAATACTCCACAAACTGTATTTCGAGCTCATGATTTTGCTCGTAAAATTTTTTACTCAAGATTTGTCATTTTTTGCCAATGTCCCTGAACAAACTAACTTTGATAAATTCCCTCGCCTTCGGCTCAAAATTTGATCAAGTTAGTTTGTCTTGTGACACTGCCAAAACAAAAAACTTTCGTAAAAAGTTTTTACCGGCAAAATCATTAGCCCTTAATACATTATTACCAATAAAAACACTGAAGTTGATGGGCGAATCAAATTCGAGAGTCAAGTTCGACTAATCGCGATAACACCAACTTAACGAGAAAAATTATCACAAAAATTGCAACAATTCTCAGAAATGCATTTATGAATTTCATGCAATTTAATTTTGTTTTATATATGTATAACAACATTAAGCACTACTAAACTGTGAAATTCAAAACTTTCAAAATAATGCTTCTTATACTACGCTCATCTGGCGCAACTACACTGGGGGCGGGGGGGGGGGGGGTCCACAACTTACATCCAGATTAAAAGAAAACATTTAAAAACTAGTTAATTAATAAAAAACTTAATAAACTACTGGTTAAGTTTACTTTTGCTTATGCATTTATAATTTGTTAGTTGTATAACTTTTTAATCTTTCTTGAATCCAAATTTGAAACAAGTTTAAACCTTGAAAAATAATTGATTAAAACAGTTTCTTTTAACCTTCTTAAACCACTATAATTTGCATAGTTTTAAACATCAGAAATGTAATAATTGTAATTTCAGTGTCGCACTGAAATTGAAAATAAAGCAACCATTCATGCCACAATAGGTAATATATATTTAAGAAACTTCTTACCAAAGGGCATCCTTCATAATTGTTAATATTAAGGTCAGTAATATGTCCATTTAAATCTCTAGAATCAGACGGCACACTAGCCTCGAGAGAATTAAGCCTCTTTTTCTCTCGCCGCTTTCTTAAACTCTTACGATCACCATCAGCAACCACAGTCTCATCACTTGCCGACTGGATTGGCAGATTCCTAGCAAACCGATAAGGAAGAGGCCAAGGTTTTGCATTGTCTTCAGGCCTTAAATCGCTGTATCTAACAGTCCAACGTTCAGCTAACTTTGTTATATAGACAATGCATCGATCTTCCTCCTTTAAAATTTCTTGGATGTAGCAGACCAAGTTTTCATCATCTATATTTAAAATGCATCGGGTTCCCAAGATCAGTTTATCATCGCCATAATACCAGTCACCCAAACGTAAAGCTATAAAAAGTAATTACATTTTAAAACATGTTAACGATACGGCTGAATAAAATAAACTATATATTGTAGTAATTGGATACAATTTGACAGTACCTCGCCGGACTTCAAGCCAAGTATCGTATTCAATGTTCCTATACATGTTAGAATCCAACGCCTTTGCCACTTTGAAAGGAAATGGTGCTAACATATTTTGCTGGCCAAGCACACTCGAGTCCAACATAAAATCATCGTTAGTTTCACTTTCATCATTGTCGGAACATTCCGTTTTAACTCCACCAATTTCAGGAAAATATAGGGAATATGACGCTTGCTTATCATGAAGCATACCATTCACGATGGATGTAACATCAGGAATGTTAAATACATCCTCATACAAGAGCTTATATACGATAGCTGAAAATGTAAGTATTCATTTTAAAATGTAATTAAATGGACAACCAAGTATGTACTTACATTGGCAAAAACCTGCATCGGCAATATATTCCTTATTGTATACAGTATCGTAATGATCCTCGCTCATTTTGCATATAAGAAGTTTCTGATAGCCAGTATAAAGAGGATGACATTTAAATTCTTGTACGCTTCTATCCGCAGCAGTAAATATGGTAATATCCACTCTAGAAATTAATATTCGAATAGAAGAAATGTAACCACAAAGTTAATAGAAAATGCTCCTTAACATGGGTTTTAAAAATTTAAAATTAATCTCATTAATGCACCAAATTCAATTCTTTTGGAATTCAATAGTAGAAATTTCACTTTTAGAGCTGTCCTTTTAAATACTTCCAACAGGGAATTTCTTCTTTCTGTCAATTTGGCAACAATGCACTTAATTCAAATACTGTAATTTGAAAGTAAGCTCAATTAAGTAAATAAAAAACACATGATAAAGACAAATCAAAACAGTAAACTGACATTGATAGCGTCTTTTATTTATTATTCAATTTTATCGGCATCACAATGGACAACGGCCATGAAAGCCTGCATTCGACAAATATTGCCAATTTTACAAAAAGCCAAATCGCTCTTTAGAAGTAGAATTTCATAATGTAATAGTCATTCATTTAAATTTTGAATATCTTCTTACCACAACTTTTTCATCAAAAGAAAACATTTTCTATTATTAAAATAATACAAATACCACCAATAACTTACTCATAAGTTCTGGAAATCAGTTGAATTTCGATGTCTGTACATACAAGCATATGAATGCTTAGCTTTTTAAGTCGCTCAAACCAATCACGTTTTTTGGGAACCAGGTGTTTAAATTCTTTAGAATATTTCTTGCCATATGAAATGGATTCCTTCCGAACACGTTCATGGTATAATTGAGAATAGAACAGCTGAAACATTTGTTCAGATATTAAAACACATAATTACAGTTACCTTAACACCAAATTTTTGAATCACAATAGGTGAAGAAAATGATAATAGCTACAGTATATTAAAGTTAACAGTATACAACTAAATTAGAATTTACCTACATCTGAAAACTGTTCTATTTGTGCAGTTTTGGTTTAACTTTTTTAAGAAAAGCTTCCGGTGAAACTGGAAACCATTGTTGTTGAACATATCACCTTGCGTTTAATGTTAGCCAAATACATTTCAATAAGTTTATAAATTCGCATGTTCAATAAAAGACCCTCGGTACAGCAAATTCTAATTTCAGTCATTAGTAGGGATATATGCACCCACAGAAAACAGTGAGGAAGAAGAAAAAGAACAATTTTATGAAGCACTACAAAATGTGATTGAGGAGTTACCAAGACAACATAATTGTATTAGGTGATTTTAATGCACAAGTTGGTGGCGGAAGGTTTTTTAAACGATGTAAGAGGAAAATACATAGCACATGACTCCACAAACGACAACGGATACAATGTGCGAACTGGCAACAACAATGAACCTAATGATAATTACAACAATATTTCAACATCCAAGGATCCACAAAGTTACATGGAAACATCCAAACGAAACCTCCGAAACTCAAATCGATCATATCTTAATGACAAGAAAGAACTTGAAAGAAGTAACGGATACAAGAACCTACCGAGGGGCAAATGGAGATATGGACCACTATTTAGTAATAATGACGATAAAAGATAGATGAGAGACAAGAAGACAAAAAGATAAATATAAAGCGAGAAGAAAGTGGGAAGTGGAAGCGTTGAAAAACGAAGAAATACAAAAAAAGAATGAAGGAGCCATAGAAGAAAGCAATGATGATTCGCAAGAAGAGGAAGAAGTGGAAAATAAATGGCACAGACTTAAAAAGAACATCATAAATAAAAAACCAAGAATGGTATGATGAAGAATGTCGACACATAACTGAAGAAAAAAATAAGGTCTAGAAAACATGGCTGAGGAATAAAAAAGAAGAAGACAGAGAACAATATAAGTGTATTAGAAACAGGGGCAAAAAAATATTTAAAAGAAAGAAAAACATATGGATAAACCCAAGACTAGAGGAGATAGAGAAAGAAAACAAAAATAAAAGAAACCGACTAAACCAAGAATAAAAATAAGACCATTTAAAAAAAAAGATGGCATATCAACACATGAGGAACAAGAAATTAAAGAATTATGAGACCACCTACGACATCAATAAAAAACAAAGAACATGAAGCAAAACCAACAACATAGAATAGAACGATCTCAAGAGCACGAAGGCGAAGAAAGAACAGGAAACGAACCAACGTTAGAAGTAAGGCAGATAATAAAGACTCAAAAACGACAAATCTCCAGGGAACGATAGCATACCCAACGAACTATTAAAATATGGAGGAGAAAAGACAATATATAAGATATACAAACTGAAAAGGGAGATATGGAAAACGGAGACAATGCCAAGAGAATGGAGTAGAGAAACATTAATCCCTATATACAAAAAAGGGGACCCTGAAAACAGTGCTAAATACAGAGGAATCACACTACGAAATACTACATATAAAGTTTTTACGCGCATACTAAGGGAAAGATTACAAACATACACAGAAGAGAGAAATCAAGACTATCAACAAGGATTCAGACCAGGAAGAGGCACAACAGACGCACTACACATAATGGGACAAATAATGGAAAGAGCTTATGCTTACAATATTGATCTGCATATAGCATTTCTAGATTTTAAAACAGTTTTTGATTCAATTAACAGACACACAATGATACAAAGTCTAGAAGATACAGAAATCCCCAAAAAGCTGATAAGATTGATAAACAAGACACTGGAAGGAACAGAAGTAGCAGTACAGATCAATGGAATTACGACAGATATCAAAATAGACACAGGAGTGAAACAAGGGGACACACTATCCCCAGTACTATTTAACTTAGCCATGGAAAACATCATACAGAAGACAGAAATACAAGGGACAATTATAAATAAAGGGACTCAAGTTATCGCATATGAGGATGACATAACAATAATCAGTAGGTCAAAAAACGAGCTAATAGAGAAAATAGACAAAGAAGCAAAATACTAGGGACTCCAAATTAATGAGGACAAAACCAAATATATGAGATACAACAAGAACCTAGAGCAAAAACAAGATCTACAAGTAGAACAGTACACATTTGAGGGGGTGGAAGCATTCAACTACCTAGGAAATCTGATTATAAGACCAAGACGACCACAAAAAAGACATAAGAGAGAATACAAAAAGGAAACAAAGCATATTACGCTAACAAATCAATATTAAAAAGTAACCAAATACAAAAAACAACAAAGATAAAAATTTACAAGACACATAAGACCGGTAGTGATATATGGAATGCAGCCGTGGGCCTTAACTGTAGCAGAGGAAGAAAAAGAAAATTCGAGGTTAGCAGGTTAGATTTTGTGTCAGTTTCTGTCAAAACTGACAGAAAACCTAACCTTATAACGTCGAATTTGACGTAGACGTATAGTGCCGCCAACATACTATTTATAACGAAACTCCGGCGGCTCGCCGGCGAGCCGCTGGCGAACGACTATGCATATGGGTGTTATAATTTTTATAAAACAGCGCTGCCAATATATTTGTAAAGGCCACTTTACATTTAAGCAAGATAAGTGCAATGCAATGTAAGATCAAGAAGTAGGTACACGTAAAAATTAATATTGCTTATCACTTTACATTCATGTGCAATAGGTATATGACGTTTGCAAACACGACTACCAACTACAAATACATAAAAATTGCTTTCTTCGTTTATTTTAGTTATGATAATGTATTGACTGCACACTATACAGACATGAATATTGCCTCTGCAACAAAATTAATTAGGTTGTAAGATCAGTATAATCTTACCATTAATTGCAGGTTTTGCACTTCTTACCGGTTGTTATTCAAATTTCAAATGAGAGGTTATGTTGCGTATTTAGTTCACTTCTGCTTTCAATTAGCAATGTTGGTAACAATTTTTTTATTAAAAATTACTAGAATAGCATGAAACTTGCAACATAATTAGAACCGACTGACTCTAAGCGTTTCATCTTGCATCAGGTGATTGTAAAAATCGACTTGCACTATCACTTTTGTCTTGCCTTCGCTTACATTGCAGAAGAATTGCATATTGTAAAGCGGCCTTAAGTAACAACATTTTTTTAAGTTGAGCTTTGTACACAAATTTATTGTTCAGACTTTATACAATTTGTATAGCAAAGTGACAAAAAACACTAAATTTCTGCTAGACAAAGGTATAACATAATTCAAGCAGCAAAAACTAAAGAACTATTAGAGGACACAAAAAAGAAGTAAACGAGATCAAGGAGGATGAACACAACACGGAAGAAACAGCATATTAAATACAGTAGATATCGATTGTAACAACATCGGATATAGCAAAATATCAATTATAAAGAGGAAAATTTAAAGTCTCATTGCATATTAAATACATTGGGGTGTATTGATCGAACTGATATAGCGACCGAAAACCGGGCTGAAATTTAGTAAAATTTATCGTATATAATTAGTGAAAAAATTCCAGAAAGCTACCAGGGAATTACTAAATTTTGCGAAAACAGAAGCAAGTTGGTGTGGTATTTCTGTTTTGTGTTTGGTTGTTAACGTATTCTCGAACTGTGAAAACATTTAAAAAAACGGACAGCTTTTCCCATTGAGGAAAAAGCTGTAACTATTTGTTGTTTAGAAGCTGCAAAATTGAATGTTGCTATAGACAAGAAATTTAAGGGAAGTACAGTATACATATTTCGTGCTAGAAATACAAAGCCAAATTTTTGGAAAGCAAACAATTATGTAAACAAACCGAATTAGGGATTTGTTGTTAGCATTTAATAATCCATAGGTAATACTTAATTCTTTCTGTGAATAAAACATTTTCTTTTCTCTGATCGGAATAAACGCAAAAATTAATAACTTTATTGTTACCTTATGTTATTTTTTCGGCCCAAACCAGAAGGTTATTACCAAACATTTTTGTCCGATAGGAGAGGAACGTTGTTTTTCTTTATTTATAGCATGCATTAACGACCTACGATTACAACGATCAAATTTGGCCGATCCATTGACCGACGAGGGAAATTAGACAAACAGCAGGGAAATTGAAAAACAGTAACGCACCACAAAGAGATGAATTAGATGAAATCACAAATGAACTGCTGAAAAACTTGAATCAAAACACATAAACTCTGCAATTTTTAATAACATTTTATCAATAGAAGAAATCAAAATGTGCTCCGTACTTTCCACACAGTATGAATGGTCCTCGTAAAATAGGTAGGTAAAATAGGCTGAAGATAATTAGTGAATGAAAAAGAGGAATGTCTAAACTTGGGTTGAGCGATGACGCAATTCTTTTTACAAAAAAAAACCCACAACTTTTAAATTGATAACTGGTCTAGAAAATAAAAGTTGAAATAAACCAATTGTTGAAGTGGAAATGAGCTGGCCATCTTGCGGGAATGCTAGAAGAGTCTTAACAACAATACCAACATGGTAGACACCAAGAAACAAAGCCAGAAAACACAATCAAGATGGGAATATGAACTAATTGAAACTGTATGAAGAAACTGAATATTTACAATTATTCAAGATTAAAAAAACTACATAAGCAGGCCTTTAGTCAGTGGCAGATTAAGGTGCCCCCCCCCTTGTTTAAAAATATAAACATTTATTTAAAATGATATAATAAATGCATCTATCTGGTTGTTTTAAAAACAGCATTTTATCTACATGAGCAATTTATTTCCTATGTTTACGTCAGCAGCGTTTAAAATAATGTAATTTGATTTAAAAAACATTGCTGAATGGAATTTTATTTCGCAAAATAGAGCAAAAATTATATGGTAAATTAAACAGAGAATTTCGTAAAATGGAAGTTTGTTAAGAAGAAGTTCCGCTGTACAAGGTGGGCAAATTTCGAGATTTTCATATGGAATCTCAATAACTATAGGAAATATGGAAAAATCCTCAATCTCTTTTTTTGAGAAAAGCTTAATGGTGTAAACTAAAATTGGCCATCGTCTTTTGTTTTTGAGTTATAAACAACAGTTTAATTTTTCGACTTTTCCTTTTGTAGCTGTATCTCGCTGATTTATGAAAATAGATAAAAGGAACTTTTACGTTCTTCAGGCACTTTTTTGGTAAGATTCCAGAGTGACGTAGTCAGTTTTTTGAAAAAAGTTTCTAAATTCGAGTTATTACATAAGTTGTATTCTTTCTCCCATTTTAGTGATATACAGTGTGTCACAGGATAGGTGAAACGACTCTTGTAAACGGTAAAAAATACTCGATTTAAATTTTAATTTTTTGGGGTTCAGCCCTGCTTGGTTAAAGGCAAATTTCTAACATTTCAGTTTTGAAAAATCAAGTGTACCTTAGAAATTTTCAAAAAATCTATTTTTCTCTAGAGGAATGTAACTTTTATGTGGCAAATGCGACAAAAAGTTATTAAGAAAAGTTGTTTAGAATCTACATTTAGGCCCCTATACCAAATTTTAAATCCTCGGCCAACTTTGATCTCTCACATTTTTTGTTAATGTCCCAAATCAAAGAATTTTACTTTTAACAAAGACTGCCATGGAAAGACAAATATTTTTAACAAAGTTCTTTTTATTCATAATAAAAAACTGTTTTAAAAATAGAATGCTTTAATTTGAGAAAAACAAAAGAAAATGTGAGAGATCAAAGTTGGCAGAGAATTTTGAAATTTCGCATAGGGGCCTACATGTTGATTCTAAACAACTTTTCTTAACAACTTTTTGTTGTATTTGCCACATAAAAGGGACTTTACAGAAACATCGTTTTTTTTTAAATTACTAAAGCATACTTGATTTTTCAAAACTGAAATTATGTTAGATATTAGCCATTAACCAAGCAGAACTGAACGTCAAAAAATGGAAATTTAAATCGAGAATTTTTTACCTTTTACAAGAGTCGATTTATTCGATTTCACTACTCGATAGCAAAAACTCACAATTTTCAAAGAATTTTTTAATATTTCTTCATTTTCTAGTTGGAAGGCTTGTGCCATTTAGAATATACGTGATTATGCAAAGTAGCTATTTTTGTGTTGTTACGATACCACCATTTGGTTGACAAAATTAATCACGTTTGATTGTTGCTTATGATATTATACAGTGTCCATCATACTGTAACGACCTTGCGATTAGGCAGCTGCGAACGCGTAAGCCACCGCCTTCGGCAGAGAGCCTTGGGGCCAGCTGTGGACGAATGAGTCATTGTTCCAGGTGATGCGAGAGCGGCCCCGATGCGGTGCGTCATGCATTTGCCGGAAAAGCAAGTAAAGCCTCGATTGTTCTAGAATGACTCATTCGTGATATATAAATACGCGCCGCATAAATAAGAAATCAGTTCTCCTTCAGCTCGAAAGGCGTAAGCTGCTACATAAATAAACGCATATAAAATAAATAGCCACATAAATAATTGATGTTTAATCCAGTGTAAATAAATAGAGTGTATAAGCATATAAATCATTACTGTTAGGCCGTATATAAATAATTATTAATTAGTGTATCATTGTAGAAATAGTGCCTGTAGTTTATAAGTAATTTGTGTTCTGCCTTCATAATTCTAGTAATCATAATTAATCATTGTAAATAAATGTTTAATACAAGAAGCGTCGTATAATTTTTCAATAGCCCGAGCGAAAAAACGTAACAATACATTTGGACACATATGGAAAATTGTTTCATTTCCCTTTATCAAATAATTTTATTCTTAAATCTCTGCATCTTTTCAAATTAAAAATGCAAAAATGTAAATATCCTCTTTCGTATACGAAGGAGATTAGAAAATATGAAAATGGCTCCTCTATTTTACAAAATACGCAAAAATTTTTGTTGGAAATATTTGTTATAACATCTCTATTAAAAATTATAATTGATGTGAATTGTTATTGATGTTTGGATTGTGTTATTAAATTTTTTTGAAGATATCTGTTTTTAGACACAAAAATTAGTAGGGATGTCGTACCCGGTCTAAAATCAAACCCGGGTACCCGAAAACAATACCCGGGTAGTACCCTCGGGTACTCGAAATATATAACAAAAATATTGGCGTACATCTAAACATCTGAGGTGGCTACAATTGTTTCCCTTTACGCCACGAGTGAACTAAATTGAAATAGTACCTACTCACCAATTCAAACTACTCGTAAATATTTTTGGGTGGTATTTAACAGTCTACCAAATTTACCCAATCTTTTAGTACAAAAAAATACTTTTGTTTCCCAAAAATACTAAATGCTCACCAAAATTACGAAAATGCATAATCTTAGAGCGACAACCAAATATTGACATCATGCTAGTCTCTTATATTATTTTTTCCTAAAAATAACTTTCGTTGGCTAAAAATGCTAAATGTTCACCAAATTTTATTCCGCATTTAATTCTAACATGATACCCAGATATTTAATTTTCGTCAGTGTTTTATATTATTTATCAGTTAAAAAAAACTATTTGTTTAGCAGAAATACACAATGTTTACTATATTTTATAACACATTCAATTTCAAAAGTATACCCAGATTTATAATTCTTGCCAAAGCCTAAATATCACTTATAAGAAAAATGTATCATGTTTTATTAGGTCTTGTTTATAAATGGCGACATAGAAATGTCTGCAGAATTCTTGGAAATAAATCAATACATATATATAAAAATCTAACACAAAATGCACAAAACAAAAATGAAAATGAAACTTATTAAGTCTTTTCGTACGGCAATACACTGGTTACACTCGCTGTAAAAGCTACCAAGCACAGTGTGCGGCTGGAAGCTGAAGCCTGCAAGAAGTTTGTCTGGAAGCGACAAGGAGAGATGCACGAGCTTATTTCATTTTTGGAGTAACAGAATAATTATTTGACGCACAACTAGTTTTTCGAGAAAGACTAAATATAAATTGATAGCGCCAATATTTATTATGTACAGCACGGGTGCGTAACTTGAGCGTTCTAAATTTGGTGAACATTTAGTAAAATCGATAGACATATAGAATTTAAAATGTAAGCAATGGTAAAACAGTACGCAACATAGCTATTTTAGTGGTGCTGTTCTCATTTTCCGAAGTATAATCATTTGGGTTGCATTAAGATTTTTTGATGTTCATTAAATTTTTTGGTGGATAGCGCTAGGGATGTATGGTTTAATTTGGTGTGCATTATATTTGATCCCAATATTTTTACACTTCCAAGTGCTATCAAATCCAAATACGTGACTTTTTATCCGAAATTGGTAGTAGTAGCATCAACGTCACACAGAGGATGTTTATGTTACTTGATCCCATACTGACGTGATTTAATTGTACTATTGACGGGTTGAATATTTTTGTAAAGCGGATTTATTGCCTTACATGAAATAAGAAACATTATGTGGTACTATGGGATGGGGTGATTTTTGTTATTACTGTATGGTTGCTTTTCTAGCGCTTATTCCTATTGTTTTAAAGTTTTTATCATCTCCAAAAAAGACTAATTTTTCCGAAATTACATAAATACGGGTACCCGGGTCCTGAAAATATAACCGGGTTGACTATTACCCGGGTCGGCCCGGGTACCCGCCGACATCCCTAAAAATTAGACTGTTTAGCACTAATTTCGAATCAAGTAATATCCTGGTTGTTAAGTGAGGGAAAGTCAAGTTTGCCAGTACACCTTTTTCGTATCAGTTGATAAGTTAACTATGAAGTATCTCATTTAGTAATACACAGGGTGGTTGGTAAGAAGAAAATAAAAGAAAACTGTGAAAATTGTTTTTCGGAGCAGGTTGCTGTGACTTCATATTTGACATTCTTGAACCACTTTCATATTTTGAACCTCTCTTGTATATAATAGATATTTGAATTTTGGCAAGTGCATTTTTAGTTTGAAAAGATGCAGAAACTTTTATCAAAAATAAAATTTTCTGAAAATGGATAAAAAAATCCACGTGTTCATATTTATGACGGACACTATGTTATATTATACATTATGATATACAGGGTGAGGCACATAAAGTGTTACAGAGCAATAGCACTCAAACTATTGATCACATCCAAAAATGTTTCAGACAAAATTTTCAGTGTTCGAGAAGGCCGTCATACTGGACCACCCTATTTTTTTATCGGTGGAGGCGCTGAAACTACGTCAAGGTCAACTCCACTTTTTTAAATAGAACCATGTATTTTTTTTCGACGACATTATTACCGATTTGAAGACAAATTCAGCGACCTGAAACACAAGGTCATTCTAGTCACGCAAAGTATGAAAATAATCGAAAAATCGAAAAATGCAACAGTGCAACAAACACGAGTCAACACGACGGTGCACCACCCCATTATGCTCTGTGTTTAAGACAAGTGATGAATGAGATTTTTGGCGAAAAGTGGATAGGAAGAGGCAGTCCTGTAGCTTGGCCACCTCGATCGCCAGATCTAACATCAACAGATTACTTTTTATGGGGTTTTGTCAAAGATCGCGTAATGACGGTAGCACCTATCACGCCTGACGACATGAAAGACAGAATACGACGAGCATGTACCGAAATTACACCACAAATGTTAGCTGAAGTTAGACGGTCTTTTCATCAGCGAATTAACAAGTGCTTACAAGTCGAGGGTCATCACTTCGAGCATCTTCTGTAGGTAGAACCAAACCAAGGTTAGTGAATCCTTTGAAAGTGATTATTCCGATATTTTTCGATGTTTTGACTATCTTCATACTTTGCTAACTACAATGACCTTGTGTTGCAGGTAGCTGAATTTGTCTTAAAATCGGTAATAATGTAATCGAAAAAAAAATACATAGTTCCATTTAAAAATCTGGAGTTGACCTTGACGTAGCTTCACGACTCCACCGATAAAAAAATAGGGTGGTCCAGTATGACGGCCTTCTCGAACACTGAAACTTTTGTCTGAAACATTTTTGGATATGATCAATAGTTTGAGTGCTATTGCTCTGTAACACTTTATGTGCCTCACCCTGTATATCACTGGAATCGGAAAAAAATCCTCGCTCATGATGCCCTAGGCAGCTATGGGTTCTGTATACAAAATACATACAACTTTATGGTATAACATGAATTTCACTTTTTTCTTTGAAAAACTGACTATGTCACTTCATTCATACCAAAAAAGTGCCTGAGGAACATAAAAATTCCTTTTCTCTATTTTCATAAATAAGCGACATATAGCTACAAAACAAAAAGTACATCCGACGCAGATGACATTAGTGTCTTAATGGGTTCCAAAATATCATTATTGTTCGTCCATCCTCACTCTTCAGGATTTAAATCATTATCGAGCCAATTCTGTACCTGATAATACTTCTTTTTTTTTTTTTTTGTGAGGCACTAACACCCCTTGAAGGAGCTTGGCCTGCAAGGCGGAAGGTTAGAGCTTCCGTATCCTCGCTCTCACACCCGGCTGTCGCGTGTCAAATTCATGACACGTGGTGATGTGGTGAGCACCACGCATTAGACAACCGCATTATTACCCCTTGTTCTTTCGAACGCAGGTTCCCAATTATTTAAAGCGACTGGATAGGCCGCCCGCCAGGCATCGATCTGGGATTTGAACTCCAGACTTCCGCGCCGCAGTCCGATGCTCTAACCATCAGAGCCACGCTGGCGTCACCTGATAATACACTCAACTCAGATGTTGATGAGCAGCTGTGGCAGTAGGTGAAAGTAACGATAATTTCACGGTGGTGTTACTTACTTACTTACTTTCACGGTGTTAAGTCTTATTAACTTCGTGAATATTATGAATCGATAGTTGTCAATGGACACTGCTGAGGGGCTCCATACATTGCCAGAAAAATGCGTACTCCATTCTGCAAACTGGTCTCTACTGGACAATTTTCCTGCTTAAAAACTTCTGATTGCTGCACGTCTGAGCATTTCTCGAACATTTTAAGAACTTTTATTTTTCCTTTGTTAAACAGTGCAATGTTATGTCACACCCAGTGATAGCATATAAAATCAATAGATGATTTTTTACAATTAGGAAACTTATCCATGCTAGAACAGTAGTATATCTTTGATTCTATTTTTCCTATAATACCCGGTTTGAGGAAGAAAACTCGCGACGATTAATTGAATAATAACGAACAAACGCGTCTAAACTGCTCGGGAACAAGATTTAAACTGACGGAGAAAAAAGTACCAAGCCCGACGGTTGTGACTCAAGGTTAAATACAACAGGGAATAGTTTTTGGGGTGGCTGATTTTTTTCTTTTTTAATAGGTCTTTCACTAATAAAACTGGTGCAAATTTATAATTATCTCCGCTTTACAGGGTGGACATACACCACCATGTCAAGAATATTACATACCCTCTCTAATAACTACATTTTTGATTAGTCATGACTTTTTGATGCTTGTAAAAGCAATGGTTCAGGTATTGAATAATAATCAATAATGGGTTGTGCGCCTTGCTGCAAAACTTAACAGTGTGTTATTTAGTGAATGGTTAGTTGTACGTAAAAAACCTATATAACCTTTTTTGTAGAGAATTTCTTAGCCTTCAAATATTGTAATAACTAAAAAAGTCATACAACCCATAGGAAGCGAGATATTTGCAAAAATTTTATTTCTGTAACCTACGACCTTGAATAACTGCGTGATATCAATGGGGACTTTTGATACATTGTTTGTAATGTCAAAATAAAGATATATGCAAAATTTCACCTCACTTGGATTTTTTTCGACAGATGATGCTTTTTTCCGCCTAATGTAACTGAACTACTATGAAATCATCAAAATTTGCTCTCTCTGTACAGTGAAACCGCCCTCAATAAAACATGTTTATTAATTTTTATTAAAAATGCCATGTCTTAAAAATATGTGCATCGCTAATAATATAATCCCTATGGGGGATATACTTCTATACACAATGACATGGACAAAGTACTCATAGAAAACAAAAATATACATATCCATCTTTTAATAAAATCGCACAATGAATTAATAAAAAGTTTCGCTGATTTTGGAAACAAAGAAACGTACTTCGAAATATTTTCATCTTCATTCATGCTATCCAACAGAAACAAAATTCCACATAAAATTTTTTGAACTTCAAGAGAAACCTAATTTAAAATTGAAATTTTTTGGAATTATTTAATAATGAACTGTAAAGAAATTTGGATCCTCAAGAATTTGATTGATTGACAGTGCAACAAAGTAGGTAATATTTTTCGGGAGCATATATAAGGGGCATGAAAAACAGTAGGATCTTTGTTTGTCATCATATTTTCAAAATTCAATCACCAAATTAAATGGTTCAAAGTCCGACAACTTTTTTTTCAAATGGGATCTATAATTTTCTTTTTTTCGGACTCCATGATTTTTTTTTAATACGTAATGTAATGTAAAAATATCACATTTTCCTTTTTTCATATCGAAGGAAAAAATACAAATAATAAAATTTTTACACATCGCAACAGCATCAAATCAGCTATAATATAGAAGATTTAAGGGGTTTGACGTTCATTTTTGAACATCATGCTGTATTCAGCCCACTTGATTGCATCACATGGGTGATTTAATGCCACTGTGATGTGTAAAAATTTCGGAGTTTTTTTTTCCGTATGAATGTCATTGTAATCAGAAAAATCCGTGGAGCCCATAAAAAGATTAAAAAATCTAGTGTGATACACGCACACAACTTCCTTTTACAGTGATCCTATAATAAGCCAAAAATTTTATTTTTAAGCATTTGTCAATCAATTTCAAAAATTGCAAATTTTACAAAAACAGTACAAAATAAGAGCGTTAGTTGAAGAGACAAATTTTCTTTAAAATTCTAAGCTGAATTCAAAAAAATAATAGTTAATTAAAAATAAAACCATTTTAGAGGTCACCTATCTCACTTCAATATACATTAAATATGTCATAAAAAAGTAAAGTTTGAAAAAAACGTTAGAGCCATTTTTGACAAAATCGAAAAAAAACTGTAAAACACCATACTTCCGGTTATGCGATTTTCTTCAAAAGCTTGATGTCACATCTAGATAGTACACAAAACTTATATATGAAGTTTCAATGCCATATCCCTTTTCATTTTTGAGATATTCTGTTCAGAGACACACACACACACGCACACACACACACAGACACACAAAGAGACAAACGAATGAACAAAAACATGTTTCTTTGGGTTCATGGGACTCTAAAACGTGAAGATCTGTTGAAAACTCAAATTAGAATTTTTGCGGCGAATCCAATACTTCCTTTATTGTAAAAAGAAGTAAAAATTATAGTTGCTATTTGAAAAAAAAAAATTAATATTGTTGCTCAGAGATATTTTGAATTAGACAATATTGTTAGTCAGGTTATAGCAAGCTTTAAATTTTTTAAATTTTTAATTTGGTGTTTGAACTTTGAAAATCGGATGACAATTAACAAACCTACAGCTCTGGCACTTTCCATGCACCTACCTCTCTGTATAAACACACAGGATATCAATTCATTTTGAAAAAATAAATAAGGGCAAATATCGCACAAAATTTTGCATTACATTTTTTTACACACAATCGGGCCGAAAATGAAAGTTTACATCTTAGTTACCACAACCGCAAGTACAACTTTACACCCGGCGGACAGTAACATAATTTGCGGGTGGTAAAATAAAAACGCAGGCGGTAAAGTAACTTTGCTGCTCGCAATAGTATATTACATACCAAGGTGGTATGTATACTATTTTACTCACAATCGGTTTTTGTCATTATTTATTTAATTAGGTAAGTTTCAAATAATACGAATTTTCATCGTAGTTTAATAAGTCACTTTAACAACAGAAACTGCGACGCTGTTGCTAGGTAACATGACACGTTCATTGAAAGTGACGTTTAGCTAGCCGGGAAAGATTTTCCCGGCTAGCTGGGAAAGTAAACAATGACTCGCTTTCCTACTGTTTTGAAGGTTAGAAACGTAGCTATTATTAACCGATTGTGAGTAAATTACTTTACAACCCGGCACCTTAACTGTGGTAGCAATTTTTGGCATTAAAAAAACCTAAATATAGTTTTACGTACCTCAGGCCGGAAGTAGATTACGCCCTTAGCCAAATAAAAGCCCTTCTCCGTCGGGTCTCAAATTTTGGCTGCGGGAGTAATCTCACTCTTCCGGCTTTCTCTACATACATAACTAGTATTGACATTGTATTTTTCTTAGTTTTGTTTGCGGTTATATAATTATATGAACTGATAAATAATATAATGACAATGATAATAACTATATTTTACAGTGACTTAAGTAATAAATACTGAAATAATAATATATAATAAAAAAGTTCCGAGTTGGCCCGTCACTGAAAAAAGTTGCCCACCCCTCATCTAAACTATCACAACTACAGCTCCGCAACCAATCATGTGCCACGACTCCAAGTGCATTGAACTCGAACTACCAGTTAGCATTACGTCATTCTGGATGGCTGTCACAGATGGCTTTAACCACCTTCCCGCCTACCTCTAGCTCTTACAGCAATTTTGACTGTGATGATGCAAACTGCAGTATCTTGCAAAACGTTAGTCTGAATGGGTTCACAAATTGCAAAAAAGGCAGAGTCTGCCTAAATATCCTTCATAAGGTACCCAAACACGGACTCCAAATCATAGGTGGCTTGTAAGGGCTCAGGAGCCACCAAGACACATAATTAAAACAAAAAAACTGCTGGGTGTTTACTGGTTTACCAAAAAATTATGTGGTCGAAGGTGAAATTTATTTTTCATATTATAATAATCAAGAGAATTTACCGATAGAATGGTAAACAAGAATAAAGTAATGCAGGAACTGCCTCTGGCATGATTCTTACGAGACCATCTCTTATACTTTCAATGCACACGAATGCAAGTTGGGTACCTGTACTATATTAAAATGCTCAAGTTTATTTTAGCTCGACAATGTAAACTTAAAACTTTTGTTTTCAACAACTTGAAAAATGTTGAAAAGTGTTGAGATGCCCTAACTCAAATACGTCAGAAGCTATAGCACTGTACTAAGTATCATATACCATAACATGACGAGATACTAACGTACAGAACACCCTTATAATTTTTTTAAAAACTTTAATCTGCTGTTTGAAAGTAATCCTATTATCGTCAAAACAAATCTGGCAAGTATCACTGCACTAACTGGTCGTAACTGCAATTACAACATTGAGGAATGACAATTTAAAATGCCCATAAATCCAAAGCACTGCAACTGACGGCATGGCTGTTAATCTAGCATTCTTGTAAAAAAACACCCACAGGGAAATGCGGAACGTAATAAATACAAATTTTGTTAAACCAGTGCATTAATACAGCATCAACTCTGCGTTTGAAATAAATCTCGATATAATTAGTGGGACCATCGACAAACATTTTTTAATGTTTACGTCTGTGTTGTTAAATAAACTACTACATGCATCGTTACAATACTATAAATCTACCTGCTCAGCAACTGCTCGAAACAAACATGTTTCATCGTAAGCAACGTTCTTGCGATAATAACCCAGCGAATCCAACCAGGAATCAACAGCTCCCGGGTTCTTGCCCCTTTTGCTGAACTTACTAGCCATTAGTAAGATGTGATCCTGTATTACAAACACCACTTTAAAAACATCAATGTTTCAATAAAGACGCAATAATGTCTATTTGGCGGTTTAAATGCTGCACGCGCAACTTCGTGTTTTTCGCCAAAAAATTAATCTCCAAATTGTATTTTAGCAAATATGAACGTGCAACACAAGAATAACTAATTTTACCTTATTTTCCTTAGGGAGATTCACTGTGTAATGAGCAAACTTGTGAAATTACAATATACACGTACTTCTCTGCATGTGCACCTCTAAGAAAAGACCGGACAAAGAATAACGCACGTTTCGCGTGAGTATTGCTCTTCGGCTATTGGTGATAAAAAGTTAAAAAGTGAGGGTAAGTTAATGGCGGTCATTCCAAAATTAAATTATCGGAAACATATTTCTTCATATCTTTAAATATCTGGTAAATGATCGCTTTTCTGTTGCACTCGATTTTAGAAACGTCGTACATTCCTTAAAATGGAGTATTTCAAACAAAAAGGCTCTACATTTTGTAGATACTTTTTACCGGCTGAGGACTCTTTTTTATTAATTTAAAAGTTAAAAATGCATTTTAAAGGAAAAAATAATTTTGTTGCAATTTCAAAAACTACATACTTTACAAAAGTTATAAACAATTATGTAATATGCCTATTTATAACACGTTTAAAAAAATCATTTTTAATTTTTGGAGTAAAAAGAGTTGTAAAAAATAATTGCATAATCGAGTGGGTGGTCAATTAGAAACGCTAAATTGATGGGAACTAATGATGGCTTGAAAGATAAGTATATGCAGCTACCAGTACAATTTACTGCATTCTTGGTTGCATATCTTTAATTTGTGAAATTTAGGTGATCTTATCACACTTTCGTCAATTTAAAAAAAAATGAAACGCTGATGCTTTAGCACAATAATTGCATACACCGTTTTCTATGAAACTCAGGCGTGTAGAAGTCGTGGGGGCCAAGGGGGCCAATGGACCCCTCAACTAATTTTCAAAGAGGCCTGACCTAATATCGTTTTCCGGTTTCAACAGAATTTATAGTTTTACCAATTTTTTATAACCACTAACATGACATATTATATAAACTTGAATTGTAACGAACGCCCGTCTTATTTTTTATCGCCGCTGAGTGAGGGATATTAAATTCCACCATTCCAGAAAGTAATCGGTGTGGTCAGATATAATTTATTGAAATGGGACTACTACAATAAAACCTTTCTTATCGAGTATTTCCCGCATGCAACATTTGTTTTCGTAAGATGCAATTAAATTTTTAGCCGCCTTTTGAACAACCGATTGTCGCGGGTCTGATAACATACATTTATTGATTTATTATGTGTTATGTCTACTTACTTAAAATAATGGACGGATATGGGTTAACATCTGCAATACAAGCATTTTTGCAGCTGCAGTTTTAATATTTTTAATTTTAAATCGGCAGTAAAGAACGGCGAAATCGTCATTAAAATACGAGGAATCGGCAGTGAAGTAATCCATTGTTTTACACCTACAAAAAGTCGTAAAAGAAAATGGATTACTTCACTGCCGATTTCTTGTATTTTAATGACGATTCGAGGTAATACTTCACTGCCAATTTAAAAAAGTATGTATCTTTATCAATCCACCATAAGTAATTGTTTATATGGAAGGGTGAAGTATTTTTTCCGTTGGTCGTTTATTTATGGGTTTCATTAATGTATAGAGAATCGTCTATTAATGACCCTTATTAATGAATGATTTTTTTATTAACGAACGATTTTTAAAAATCTATTTATGTTGGTGGCACTGTGTAAGTCTATGTCAAATTCGAAGTTTGTGTCAAAACTGACGCAAAACCTAACCTGCTAACCTCGAATTTGACATAGACTTACAGTGCCACCAATATAAACAGTGCCACCAATATAAACAGTGCCAACCTAAGAAAAAAATCACAACCATTTATGGTCACCCGGTACCGTTAATGTCAAAACTTTAAGTGTCAAATTCTTTTCATGGAATAAAATTACATTTTCTTCAAATTAATAATATGTATACGATCAACGGAAAAATATTGTAACTGCCTCGGATGTTAATCGGCGATTAATAATCTCTACAATTAACACGCTCTCGATTATTAATCGCTCTCATTAACATACTTGTTTGTTAAATAACTATTATTTACGAGCAACATGATATTGTACATTTTCGTCATAAGAACAAAATCTAAAAAGCTACTCATAACTCCCAAGGGACTTGTCAAATTATTTCTCCCTCAAACTCATGGTAACCATCAGGGCCGTAGCTACAGGTTTGGGGGCCCTGGGGTAACAAATAATTATGGGGCCTCGACGTTATCTTTCCCTTTACCTCTACACCACTTTCATTTAGTAAGCCTTCTTTAATATCGAGAGATCCAAAAAAAAACTGTTCCTCAGCGGGCTGTGGAAATTCAACGTATGAATAATATGTTGGTGACACTGTACGTCAATGTCAAATTCGAGGTTAGCAGGTTAGGATTTGCGTCATTTTGTGTCATAACCATATATCTAATACTTACTATATTGCTAGCGGCTATGAGTGGGAAACGCACCAAGGAAGTGATACAGACAACCAACTCTTCAATGTATAATGGTGAGCTGTGCGCAAACGCGGCGGCGTCGTCGGCCCAATGGGGAAGTGGTCAAGTTTAAAATTCGCTTCTAAAGGCGGAGTTAGAATTCTCACGCGTGCGCACGAGACGCGTTATACTCTAAGTGAAACTATGTCGGCGCCGTAATGTTTTCCGGGGTTCCGAGGCCCTACTAGCAATATATGTGTATTATATATATGGTCATAACTAAAGCTGATATATGCAAATGCATATTTCGTATAATTGATATGCCGGCAAAACTTTTTGCATATCTATACTAATTATGTGAAAACAAATCGTTTAAGCCAAGTTTCATTTTGCATATTTTGCATATTTATACGATTTTGAGCATACTTTCTGGATTTTTGTATATTTGGTTATATTTAGCAATAATTTGTAATGTATGGACTTTTTGAGATTTTTTTGTAAAATTTACTATTTCATTAAATTATTAATAAAATTTTTATGTGCAACTGAGGTATATACTTTCACTTCCTGCAGCTGGAATGCAGTGCGCGTATCGAAATAAGCAGAGGAAAGAGGAAGTTTCTGTTAAAATCTTTGACTATATAAACATAGACTGCCAGCAACCCCACTTTTCCTGTAGAAACAATGTATAAGGAATCAACCAACATAGAATCCATTTCACGAGTGTTGGGTGAATAATAGTCTGGCGGCGTTAGAGGAAATCTCATTTTTATGTTGCTTACAACGTAAAGTTGGCGTTGGTAGTCCATGTTTACATAGTCAAATGTTAAAATGCATGACGTCTTTGAATAAAAATTAGAAAAATAAATATTCTTATACAAAATAATTAAAATTTTTACATTGTTTAGAAAACTCCTAGTTATTTAAAAAAAAATAAGAGCATATTATGTGCATATATTATAACTTTGGGTGCATATACTCAACAAAATGTATGCATATATGTGCGCATATTTTCGTACATTTGAGTGCATATAATTATCAGCTTTAGTCATAACTGACGGTAAACCTAACCTGATAACCTCGAATTTGACATAGGCGTACAGTGTCACCAACATATTATTCATACGTTGAATTTCCACAGCCCGCTGAGGAACAGTTTTTTTTTTGGATCTCTCGATAGAATTGCTATTTGGTGTTTTTTTCTGTTAAGATAGAAGAGTGGGCATTTAAAACAGTCAAAACACATATTTACTTGTCACACTGAGTTTAATATAAAACTGTAGAAGCTTGCTAACCAGTTAGCTTAGGCGTTAGCCTTATACTGTGGCGGTCCTGGTTATTATTATTAATTTAGTGGTAGTCGTTGGATCACGCAGAAGGCGCCTATCGCGATGTAAAAACTTTTGCACCAGACAGAGTACCACCCGTTATACGACATGCAAACATGCATATAAAACTTACAAAGTTACAATATCCTAGGTCTACACAGGTTGAGTTTTAATTGAAATCAACACCACATTAAATTCTGTTTCAATTAAATTGGTAGTACAAATACAGCTATCAGTAGGTTTACGGTTTAGCAAATTAATTTGTGAAGTTTTCTTATTCTTTGATCATCTACTTACATGTTTTATTTAAAAACTATGAGGGAGAGTGTTAATTTCTCCCCAAACAACTTTCAACTACAATGAATTGATGTAATTCTGTTTAACATGTTACTTATTTTGTCTGAAGAAGATAGTTAATTATACTAACGAAACGTCACATCACATTCATTGCTGATTATATAATTCAGTATCTGAAGAGAAAGATTGGCTGTTTTATTTTACTTTCAAACCCTTTGTAAAAATTAAATTCTGTTTCCTAAGTTTTTTACAAGGAAAGTTATTGATTACTGTATCAAAGTTAATTTGTTGAGCTCTATCATTTTCAGTTGAAAGCAAAGTTAAATTGCTGAGCCTTTCCTGTCCCATAGTGCTTCGTATGTAATTCTTGATTAATTTCAGTTTTGAAAATGACTGTTCGGCCTCAGCTACGGTCACAGGAACTGTCAAGTACATAATACATGCTGTATCACATCAGGATAAAGTTGGCGAAAGTGAACTGTGATCAATTATTAACAGATCTGCAAATTCCTGGACGCTGCTCATTTTCTCAAGTTTGGCAGTTTGGTTCAATACTTTTTTAAGACAATTTCGTAAAAAAACTTCCTCCGCTTTCGGGGGCCCCTTGTGTTCGGGGGCCCCGGGGCGCTGTCCCGGTGGTAGCTACAGCCCTGGTAACCGTGTAACAACAAATAACATCTTAGCAACGATACAATGAGGCAATCCTTAATGTCACTTACATATTTCATACTATTCTTAATAATATGCTAGTAGATAAAATATTGTATGCACCACGGGAGATATTCATGTTCTTTACCTTCGGTTGACTTACACATGTCAACCTCAGGGAAAAAACATATCATATCTCCCTTAATGCATAAATATCTATTTTACACTACTATCTCAGAACGCACCATTATTGGCCTATCTTTAGGTGGTGAAGTTGGTTTTCTCCACCTTGGGATACAAAGTAAAATAAACAATTTTCACTTATAATACCATGAGTAGTCAAAGTTATGTCGACTATTTTTGCGGTGGTGTCACGAATGTCCATTGCGCTTTGGTACGATTAGGACGAGTGCGCTAGCACGAGTCCTAATCCCAAGCGCAATGGACATGAGTAGTGATACCACTGCAAAAATAATCTACTTAACTTTGACTAAGAATGGTATTCGAGGGATTATTTAATGAACCAAACTACTTTTTCAAATTAGTTTTCAGTAAATCTAGCAACAAACTACGCAATTTCTATAGTAACAGAACACTAATATTGACTTTTCTAATAAAAATCACAATTTGTTTAAAATAGTCACTTGAATACCTTCTAGGAAGATATATCCACTGATATTTTTTTGATTGGTAAAGAAACGTCAGAATTCTGGATTTCCATTGGTCACTTTTTGACAGATGACAGGTGAATTGAATAGTCACCGAAATTTTTTGGGAATTTTAGGTATTAAGCCGTTTAGGTAGTGCAAAAAAATAGTATATAGGTACACCACAGTAGTAAATCCTCTTATAACCTTCGCGCGTTAGATCTAATGTGCACTCAGGTTATAATACTGGGCTTCGCTACCTTAATGTATAATATACTATTATTTACTAGCAATATGATATTGTACATTTTCATCATAGAAGCAAAATATGAAAAGCTACTCATAACTCCCAAGGGACTTGTCAAATTAGTTCTCCCTCAAACTCATGGTAACCATGCAACTACAAATAACGTCTTAGCAACCGTACAATGAGGCAATCCTTGATGTTACATATTCTAATTTTAAATGTCATTATGACATTTTGAAATTTCATACTATTCTTATTTACTTACTTATACGAATCCTCTTCTACCGTTAGGTGTAGAGGTACTATTCTTACTAATATGCTAGTAAATAAAATATTGTATGTCCATGGGAGATATTCATGTTCTTTACCTTCGGTTGACTTACACATGTCAACGTCAGGGAAAAAACATATTCATATCTCCCTTAATGCATAAATATCTATTTTACACTACTATCTCAGAACGCACCATTATTGGCCTATCTTTAGGTGGTGAAGTTGGTTTTCTCCACCTTGGGATACAAAGTAAAATAAACAATTTTCACCGAAATTTTTTGGGAATTTTAGGTATTAAGCCGTTTAGGTAGTGCAAAAAAATAGTATATACACCACAGTAGTGAATCCTCTTATAACCTTCGCGCGTTAGATCTAATGTGCACTCAGGTTATAATACTGGGCTTCGCTACCTTAATGTATAATATACTATTATTTACTAGCAATATGATATTGTACATTTTCATCATAGAAGCAAAATATGAAAAGCTACTCATAACTCACAAGGGACTTGTCAAATTAGTTCTTCCTCAAACTCATGGTAACCATGCAACTACAAATAACGTCTTAGCAACCGTACAATGAGGCAATCCTTGATGTTACATATTCTAATTTTAAATGTCATTATGACATTTTGAAATTTCATACTATTCTTATTTACTTACTTATCCGAATCCTCTTCTACCGTTAGGTGTAGAGGTACTATTCTTACTAATATGCTAGTAAATAAAATATTGTATGCCCACGGGAGATATTTATGTTCTTTACCTTCGGTTGACTTACACATGTCAACCTCAGGGAAAAAACATATTCATATCTCCCTTAATGCATAAATATCTATTTTACACTACTATCTCAGAACGCACCATTATTGGCCTATCTTTAGGTGGTGAAGTTGGTTTTCTCCACCTTGGGATACAAAGTAAAATAAACAATTTTCACCGAAATTTTTTGGAAATTTTAGGTATTAAGCCGTTTAGGTAGTGCAAAAAAATAGTATATACACCACAGTAGTGAATCCTCTTATAACCTTCGCGCGTTAGATCTAATGGGCACTCAGGTTATAATACTGGGCTTCGCTACCTTAATGTATAATATACTATTATTTACTAACAATATGATATTGTACATTTTTATCATAGAAGCAAAATATGAAAAGCTACTCATAACTCCCAAGGGACTTGTCAAATTAGTTCTCCCTCAAACTCATGGTAACCATGCAACTACAAATAACGTCTTAGCAACCGTACAATGAGGCAATCCTTGATGTTACATATTCTTTGTTTGTTTGTTTGTTAATGGACAAGGTCTAGGCATGCAGAGTACCAGGTACCTTAGACACCGACTGCTATGGTCATATGGTCAAAGTCCTACTTAGAATTTTGCCGAGACTAAGGAGTTCCAACCCTAGCAAGGGATCTTTTACATGCTACACATCGTAGTAACATGGGACCCACGGCTTTACATCACTTCCGAATGATGGCATTCTGTAGAGGCTTTCATCTGCATTTTTTTTTATTTTTGAAAACCTCACCGGGATCGGGAATCGAACTCGCGACCCTACGATCAGTAGCCAGGATGCTTACCACTGAGCTACCGACCCCGGCGTTACATATTCTAATTTTAAATGTCATTATGACATTTTGAAATTTCATACTATTCTTATTTACTTACTTATCCGAATCCTTTTCTACCGTTAGGTGTAGAGGTACTATTCTTACTAATATGCTAGTAAATAAAATATTGTATGCACCACGAGAGATCTTTATGTTCTTTACCTTCGGTTGACTTACACCTCGGGCCAGGGGCTCTCAGTCTGTAACACATGTCAACCCCAGGGAAAAAAACATATTCATATCTCCCTTAATGCATAAATATCTATTTTATATACTTGCAACTTGATATTGTTTATTTTCATCATAAATACAAAATATGAAATGTTACTCATAGCTTCCAAGGGATTTGTCAAATTATATCTCCCTCAATCTCATGGTAACCATGTAATAACTACAAACGTCTCAGCAATCATACATTCAGGCGATCCTTATTACTGACAAGGTTCACAGAGAACATCACTTTGAAAACAACTTTTTCTGAATCAGAAGTCACCGAAACGGATATTTTCGCAAAAATCTCGAGTTCGAAAATTTTCATATAGAATACAAGTGCTTTAAGTTTTGCTGAATACGAGTATTAACACTATTAACGAATGAACGGCTAATATTGAGCACAACTCAGAGCAAGGGTTGTATTCCAAGAACAATTCAATGAAACGAGAACGTTGATTTATCATTTTGACGTTTATCTGGCATAAATATTCTCAGTAGTAATTAGGGATGTCGTACCCGGTCTAAAATAAAATCCAGGTACCCGAAAGCAGTACCCGGGTAAACCCGGGTACCCGAAATATATAACAAAAAAGTTAGTGTACATCTGAACATCTGAGGTAACTACAATTTCTTTCTTTTATGCCGCGAGTTTTAAACTGAACTAAATTAAAATAGTACGTACTCACCAATTCAAACTGCAAGTCGTCTGTTATTCGTAAATATTTTCACACTTCCAAGTGCTATCAAATTCAAGTACGTGACTTTTTGTCCGAAATTGGTAGCAGCATCAACATCACACAGAGGATGTTTATTTTACTTCATCTAAACTGACGCGATTTAAGAGTACTATTGACGGGTTGAATATTTCCGTAAAGCGGATTTATTGTCTTATATGAAACAAGAAACAACATTATGTGGTATGGATTCTTGATATTACTGCATGGTTATGTTTTTCCACAACTTATTTCTATTGTTTTTAAGTTTTTATAATTTTCTCCGAAAAAGGCTGACTCTGGAAATTATATAATTTACTAGTCGGGTACCCGGGTCCTGGAAATAGACTCGGGTCGACTATTACCCAAGTCGACCCGGGTACCCGGGTACCCGCCGACATCCCTAGTAGTAATACTATAATACTATACTTTGCAGTGTTAGGTAGTAACTAAGTAAAAGTAACTCGTTACTGGTAACCAGTAACTTAATAGTAACTTAATTATTTTTGTGTTTTCAGTAATTGTAACTATAACAAGTTACAATTATTTAGTAACTTAAGTAACTGAATATGACAAGTTACATTTTCATGCTACAACTGTAAAATATTTTAAAATGTTCGGTTTTCAATGCGTAGTATTTAAGAAATTATACCTGAAGCTGAAGAATTTGTGGAAATTTCGAATGCTTTAGTATGCAAATGCTAATACCGATCACAGGAATACCTTCTTGTACTTAGTCGATAATAAATAATATTTGACGGATCATATTTGGGTGGCGACAGCTTTTTCCAGTAATCTTTAATCCTTTAACAACTAGGAGCTCTCTGAGCAGGTATGTGGATTACTGGGAAGTACATTCCTAACGCCTGTGCGCAGGTTGGGGGTGTCTAATTCAGACAAAAATACATTCACCGTCTCTATATTTCAATAATAACGAAACAATATTTTAACAAAAAATTGAAATAAGTAACCCAATACGCGATGTAGCTGCTATAGGATACTGCAGTTTAAATTTAAACTAGATGAATTAATAACAGATTTATTCATTTTCAAGTTAGGTCTATAATGTATAATGGTTATTTATATTTTACAGTACAGTAACCATTGCACTTCTATACTTTGACTAAAATGATTTAAAAAGAAATTTTTGTCAACTACACGAAAAAATTGCATGTTCAAAACATTGGAAAAGTGATTCTTCAGGAATGCATTAACAAAAATATTGACTGTTGTTTCCAATTTTTATTTTAGATGCACAGAAATTCGCAACAATTCTGACTACACTCTGGGGGCAGTTACTCATCCTTGGTTTACATTTGAGTGGATATGTGATGCAGAAAAGACACAAAACGCTGTTACATTATTAGAAAATGAAGTAAAAAATCGGGCTTCTACTTCATCAGTTTGTCCACTTCCCAGTCCACAAAATAATGATGGAGACAAAGGAGAACACAATTTTTTTTCTTCAAAACAGTAACGCGGTCCATAAAATATGGACGAAACTGAAACATACAATCGCGGCCATAAAAACCAGGACAGTTTTTTTAACCTAATTTTCAAAATGCGAAAACAAGTGCTGACTCTGACAATTCTAATTAATAAATGTCATCAAAAGTCATTATTCAGATCTAAACAATGACTTTTGATGACTAAAGCTGATATTATATGGCAAATGCATATTTTGTATAATTCATATGCCGGGGAAGCTTTCTGCATATGTATACTAATTACTAGCTGGCCCGGCAAACGTTGTTCTGCCCAAAAATAATTTGTCTCTGAAACCCCGTTTCACCACTATAGTTTTAATTTTATGTCATGTCCATCGTCTTGGAGTAAATGCCATTTTCGCAATCAACGTCCCAAAAAACCTCAATAACGACACCCATATCGATTGTTTAGGCTTATTTACCCCATTTCACCCCCTAAGGGGTAGCGGACCGGACAGACGTTGTCCTGCCCGAACGTTGGTTTGCCTGGTATTAGCGGGTTCAGCAAACGTTTTTTCGATATTCGAATTTTCGATTTTTTTCATTTTAAAAAATATTGGAAGTGGTGGGGGGGGGGTAAAATTTTGGGGTTATATGTTCTGATATGCGAGTAATTTTAAAAGAAATTTTAAAAAATCGTCAAAAAATAAAAAAGAAAGTCCTAGAACCCGATTGCAGCGCCACCTACCGGGTTCAATTGTGAATATAAACCATCCAGGGGGCTCACTCAAACACACACAAAAATTCATGAAAATCGGTTCAGTTGTTTAGGAGTTCAGTCACATACACATGTACAGAAAAATTATATATATATAAAGATTTTCATTTTAAAAAATATTGCGGGGCGGTGGGGGGGTGAAATTATGGGGAACCCGACAGACGTTGTCCTGCCCGAACGTTGGTTTGCCTGCTATTATCAGGTTCAGCAAAGTTTTTTTCGATTTTCGAATTTTTGATTTTTTTATTTTAAAAAATATTGAGGGTTGGTGGGGGGTGAAATTTTAGGGTTATATGTTCTGATATGCGAGATATCTTTAAAAAAAAATAAAAAAGAAATTTGTCAAAAAAAAAATCAAAAAATTCCTAGAACCCGATTGCAGCGCCACCTACCGGGTCCAATTGTGAATCTAAACCATTCAGGGACCCACTCAAATACACACAAAAAATTTCATCAAAATCGGTCCAGCCGTTTAGGAGGAGTTCAGTCACATACACACGTACAGAAGAATTATATATATAAAGATATGGCTCAAAAGCAGGCCAAGTATGGATTAAACATTTACGCCCTCTGTGACTCACAAACGTTTTATACGTATAATATGCAGGTGTATTGTGGAGCTCAACCACCTGGGCCTTACGTCATCTCTAATAGACCCTGCGATATCAAAATATTAGGGGTTGGTGGGGGGGGGGGTGAAATTTTGGGGGACCCGACAGACGTTGTCCTGTCCGAATGTTGGTTTGCCTGCTATTAGCAGGTTCAGCAAAGGTTTTTTCGATTTTCGAATTTTTGATTTTTTTTATTTTAAAAAATATTGAGGGTTGGTGGGGGGTGAAATTTTAGGGTTATATGTTCTGATATGCGAGATATCTTTAAAAAAAATTAAAAAAGAAATTTGTCAAAAAAAAATTCAAGAAATTTCTAGAACCCGATTGCAGCGCCACCTACCGGGTCCAATTGTGAATCTAAACCATTCAGGGACCCACTCAAATACACACAAAAAATTTCATCAAAATCGGTCCAGCCGTTTAGGAGGAGTTCAGTCACATACACACGTACAGAAGAATTATATATATAAAGATGTGAAAACAAATCGTTTAAGCCAAGTTTCATTTTGCATATTTTGCATATTTATACGTTTTTGAGCATATTTTATGGATTTTGCATATTTGGTTATATTTAGCAATAATTTGTAATGTATGAAGAACTTTTTGAGATTTTTTTTTGTAAAATTTACTATTTTATTAAATTTATTAATAAAATTTGTATGTGTCTTGAGATATATATTTTCACATTCTGCCGCTGGACTACAGTGTGCATATCGAAATGAGCAGAGGAAAGGGGAAGTCCCTGTTAAAATCTTTGACTATATAAACATAGACTGCCAGCAACCCCCACTTTCCAATTTCAAGAGTGATGGGTGAATAACAGTCGGGTGGGGTTAGGGGAAATTTCATTTTTATGTTGCCTACAACGTGAAGTTAGTGTTGGCAGTCCATGTTTATATACTCAAACGTTAAAATGAATGACGTCTCTGAATAAAAATTAGAAAAATAAATATACTCATACAAAATAATTGAAATTTTTACATTATTTAGAATACTCCTACTTATTTTCAAAAAAATTAGAGCATATTTGTGCATATATTATAACTTTGGGTGCATATACTCAACAAAATGTATGCATATATATGCGCATATTTTCGTACATTTGAGTGCATATAATTATCAGCTTTATTGATGACATTTATTAATTAGAATTGTCAGAGTCAGCACTTGTTTTCGCATTTTGAAAATTAGGTTAAAAAACTGTCCTTGTTTTTATGGCCGCGACTGTATATGAAGTGCGATTCATCTAATTTAACAACTTTAGATAAATTTCCAACGATTAGGAAAATATTTATTAAATATAATACTCTCCTCCCTTCCGGTGCTCTGTTAGAACGATTGTTCAGCACTGCAAAAGACGTTCTCCACTTCAAACTTACAAAATTAACTGAAATGCAGTTATTATTAAAAACCAATAAATTTTATACATAAGCAATCAGACAAAAATGTAGAACTAGGAATCTAATTTACTAGTAATAAAGATTAAACCCTATAGAATATTTGCTAATAAACAATTGTTTATAAATATGTATTTCTGTTGATATTAAGTTGATAGTAATTGCATGTAGATTAGTAGCCTCTCAAAAAAAAGGTAACTTAAAAAATAACGAGTTACTTTATGGTAACTTAGTAACTTATTCAAGTTACTTTTATAATTCTGTAACTTAGTAACTTAGGTACACAGTTACTTTTTTGCCGAGTAACTGATTAACTTACTTAGTTACTTTTTTAGAGTAACTTACCCAACACTGATACTTCGATATTATCGGGTTATATGTCGATAACTTGTTACACAATAATAAAAGTGTCAGTTTGACAGGTTAAATAGTCCGACCCCGCAGCGGGAGGATTATTCTGTGAAACTGACATTGTATTCGATTTGATTATTTCTTGAGTAAATTTCAATATTAGGAACAAATAAGTATTTCATTGGCAGCTCGATTTGTTTGTATTAACATAGCAAAAGTCATTTCCATGAAAACAACATCAAGTTGACAAAAGTTGTGTATTGCGTCGCCTAGTGAAGTTAATCTAGTATAATCGATTTTGTATAATCGAAATTATACAAGATAACTTAACTAAATCCAGCCTTCTGATTGGTAGAAATCGCTACGAAAAAAATAATCGCTACACCTTGGCTACACCACTCTCTTGCTGCTTTTCATTTGATGAAAATACCGTATGTCTTAAAAAGAATTACATCTAGTAGGTTTTGAATTTTGTTTGCATTTGCGTAATTTTTATGTGGCCCTAAATTGTTATTGGTATTGCAATGGAAAATTCAAAGCATACTAGATGCGATTTTCTTTTACTGCTTGTAAAAATTGAAATGTGCGGTTTTTCCACAAATTACACTTAAAAAACCTTGGACAAAAACTGTAGATACAATTGTGAAATATAAACCACTTTTAACCTTTTAAACAAAAGCTGTAGAAAATTGCACAATACAATGAGTGTCCAAATTATTAGAAACACTTTGAATTTGATATTTCATAACTGATGATGGCTTAAAAGGTAAGTGTCGGAAACCACTGGCTGACGAGTTAGTTGCACAACGTGGCAACAGCGCGTCTGGTTTAAGACCAAAACTGTTAGAAGTCTTTCAGTTTGTAAAGTACACCGCGTCATAGATGCGCAGAACGCTAGACACGTCTGGACGAGTCCATTACGTTCAACAAGGTGATTTCCGCTGTTGTATTCAGTTCATTGCCGTTCTTCGTATCATTTTGTTAAATGTTTCCATGACTATTAACTCGTTAATAATATCAAAAAGGGGTTTGGGCGAACACCTTATAGTCTGGTAGCTACATGACGCATTGGGGTTAGTCATTTACTGTCCGTAGCGCCATATTCGAACTTTCTCAGGTCGCACGCGTATTCAAGCGCCTTTGGCCTGCGCCCTCTGCCAGATTCCTAGCTGTTGTCTAAAATGCGGCCACGACCAAATGGCGAAGTTCCATGCACAGCTTTGGCAAAAATTCACAGCAAAACGGGCAAATTCAGTAATAATGCCTAGCGCGGGATGGAGCGTGTGACGCACGGCGAGTCCTCCCGCGGCGGAAAGCGTTTAGGGGAGGGCGGCATCGCGAGCTTCTGATAGAGCTTGTACTTCTTATGACATGCTAATTTATTTAGCATTTGAAACCAAAAATAAATCAGCATGAAAAGTTTTCCTTTAAAATGGGAATTTTAATTTTCCCCCCTAAAAATACCCATTGCTACGCCACTGATACCGTCTATTGGCGCATAAATGTAGCCACGCCTATGTACTTCTTGCTTTGAAGCCACTCTAGTTATAAGAGAGAGCTCGATGTGCCGAGTTGTTGGCCAGGAGGTGTGACGCGAGCTGTTCAGTGCAGCGCTTGTTGTCTTGTTTTTTGTATGCAATCGTTTACTGTACTCATCCGCGTGGGAATTAAATACGTTACAATAGTGTGTGTGTTTGATTTCTAATCCGAGCCGTCTACCACTTTACAACGGGTAGTTGTATTGTGCTGGACACAACATAATTGGCGACCGTGACAGGACGCGGGTTAAGAACGTAAACATTGAAGGCATTTTGAGAGGACTGACGGACTCGTTCTGTGTTCAACACGTGGTGCTGTACGCGCGTGGGTGTAAAACGAGTTTTGTCAAGTCGGCGAAATGGAATCAAGCAAGAAACACAGGAAGGTGCTTCGTGCCGCTTTTACAAAAGGAGCCAACGACCTGGAGCTCATGTTTTCGCAGCATCCGGACCAAGCTGGGGATGAAGATTATCGGCGAATACAGGTAGCATTTGAACTATTAGCTAATAAACACGGTGATATGAAAACCGTGGACGGTGTTGTGTACGATGCGCTTCTCGCTGCAGACGTAAGCGAAGACGAACTATTGTTGGAAATAGAACAACATGACGCATACGATAAACGATTTGCGGATTTGAAACTTCGCGTGGAGAGTTTGCTATTAACACGAAATACGGCGGCTTGCGCGGAAGACCGACGATCGATTTTGTCCGATGCGAGATCCGAATTTGACGGTGTTATGGACGGGATCGCACACAAGCGCAAATTTAAACTGCCTGCCATCGAGTTTAAAAAATTTGACGGCAATATTCGCGAATGGCTTCCGTTTTGGGCGCAATTTAAAAAGGTGCATGAAGACATAGATATTGCCAACGAAGATAAAATTGAGTATTTACGTCAAGCGACGGTTGCGGGAAGCAGAGCGCGGCAATTGGTAGAAAGCTTTCCCGCCATTGGCGAAAATTATGAAAATATTTTGAGCGCATTGAAGTCGCGTTTTGGCAGGGATGACTTGCAAATCGAAGTTTATGTTCGGGAACTACTTAAACTCATTATAAACAACTGTGTATCCCGGGATAAGATGGACCTTGCGACGCTGTACGATAGAATAGAGACGCAATTACGCGCGCTTGATACGCTGGGCATTACGTCGGAAAAATGCGCAGCGATGCTATTTCCTTTGATCGAGTCGTGTTTGCCTGAAGATTTACTACGAACTTGGCAGCGTGTAGGCCGACGAACCGAAGCAATAACAAAGAGTAACCTTGGTTCTAACGAATCTCTTGTACACAAAGAATCGCTTGAAGACCACTTAAAGAATTTGATGTGCTTTCTGAGAAACGAGGTGGAAAACGAGCAGCGGATTTCGTTAGCATCCGAGGGGTTTGGACTACGTTGCGATAGTTTGGCTTCTGCCAAAGATAACAGCGGCAAACTTAAGAAGTTAAAACAAAGAGAATGTTTACCGACTGCGGCTGGTTTAATAAATTGCGGCGGGGTTAAGTGCGTGTTTTGCGACGGTGCTCACGAAAGCGAAGCGTGTTTTAAAGCCCAGGAATTCGCTCTAGAACGCAAAAGAGACATTTTAACCGGGAAAGGGGCCTGTTTCCGTTGTCTTAAAACTGGGCACATATCGCGTAGGTGCCGGGGACGTTTAAAGTGCATCATGTGTAGCGGACCCCATGTGGTTTTGATGTGTCCTAAGCTGCCGGCGCATAAGCATGACGAACCTAAAAGCGAAACGGTTCCCGCGGAGCAAACTTTGGTGAATAACACAAGCGGCTACGTGTTCTTAGAGACCTTGCGTGTGATGATCAACACCGAATGTGGATCAAGGGAAATTCGCGCGTTAATCGACGGCGGTTCCCAACGCTCCTACATTTTGAAGTCAACAGAGCAACAATTGGGCTGCAAATCAAAACGGCGAGAAAAGATTATCCATTGCCTATTCGGGGGTACCCAGCAAGAGCGGAGACACGACTGCTTCGACGTCCGATTGAGTCATGGCGACTATTCGTGTACGTTGGAACTGCTAGACCAAGCGATGATCTGCCAGAATATTCCGCCTGTATTTTACGGCCCTTGGATGGAGGAATTAAAGCACTTAAATATTCATTTGGATGATGCCTATGGTGAAGGTCCTATAGAACTCTTGATCGGTGCTGATGTTGCAGGCAAATTATACACTGGCCGGAGACACATTCTAACGTGTGGATTGGTGGCAGTGGAGACTCTCTTAGGATGGACCATTTCGGGACGCATACCTGTGAGTGCGCCCACAACGAGCACAACCCTGACAGTATTTTCTCTTTTGGTGAATGAAGCTTGCGTAGCGGAGCTATGGAAACTAGATGTGCTGGGAATTACTGAACCCTCTGAAAAGAAGTCCCGAGAAGAAATGGCAGAAGCAGCTCAGCAACTTTTCTTGCAGACAGTGACGAAAAATGAAGAGAGACGTTACGAAGTCAGGTTGCCTTGGTTGGAGGGCCACCCTTCGCTGCCTGACAACTACAACAGTGCAAGAAAGAGATTAGATGCTACTGTAAGAAAACTGCGGAAAGAGGAGCTTTTCGAGAAATATGACTTTATACTTAAAGAGTGGCTGAACGAAGAAATAATTGAAATAGTTCCTGCGACGGCGAATGATTCTAACGTTCATTATCTACCTCACAGGCCAGTCGTGAAAGACAATAGTTTGACCACGAAGATTCGACCCGTGTTCGATGCTTCTGCGCGTGAAAAGGACAAGCCATCACTAAACCACTGTCTCGAAAAGGGACCGAACCTCGTAGAATTAATACCATCGGTTCTGTTGAGATTTAGGATCCAAAGAATTGAAGTTGTATCAGATATTCGCAAAGCGTTCCTGCAGATCAGCATACATGAGGCCGACCGAGATTTCCTCCGTTTTTTATGGCTCGATGAAGAGGGAAATGAGCAGGTGTATAGACACCGTCGCGTTGTATTTGGCCTGAGTAGCAGTCCCTTTCTGTTGGGGGCGACGATCGATCACCACCTTTCTGAGCAATTAAAACAGTGCGAGCTGAACTCGACGTATTCGTGCGAATCCATTTTGAAATTACGAAGCAGTTTCTACGTGGACAATTGCGTGACCAGCGTACCAGATGAAGATGCTTTGGACCAATTTATTCGAGAAGCTAGTATGGTCATGGCTGAAGCACATTTTGACTTGCGAGGGTGGGAGTTTACCCGGCCCACTGGTACACATTCAAATGCATTGTCAGTGCTTGGTTTAACTTGGCACCCTACTAAAGATACCTTGGCTATTAGTGAAAGCTGTGTAAAGGATGACAGCCCCTTGCGAGATAGCGTTGTGACGAAGAGGCTGATCCTCTCAGTGACCCAGCGCATATTTGACCCGATTGGAGTTACTTGTCCTGCTACGTTAAAGCCAAAACTTTTACTGCAACGGCTGTGGGGACAGCGATTAAGTTGGGATGCACCGGTAGATGACGATACTGAGCAGGAATTCCACAGATGGATCAAGGAGCTTCCGCACCTGCTTGCTGTTGAACTTCCTAGATGGATACTTGCCGGACCGGGAGAAGCAGAACACTTAAGTTTGCATACGTTCTGCGACGCCAGCAAAGACGCTTATGCAGCGGTCATTTTCCTAAGAATTGAAAAGGATGGCACTGTAGTGGTTCGCTTGCTCACCGCCAAAGCGAGAGTAGCCCCTTTGAAGAAGATGACCATTCCTCGCCTGGAGTTGTTAGCTGCCACCATTGGTGCAAGACTGTGCCGGTCTGTACGTACAGATTTGGGAAACAACATAGAGTGCTTTTATTGGAGTGATTCATCTACGGCTATCTCATGGATTCGACGACAAGAAGACTGGGCGCCATTTGTAGGGAATAGAGTGGCGGAAATTCGCTCTCTGACGAAGGTGGAAGACTGGAGGCATGTACCAGGCTTCTACAATCCGGCCGACCTTCCCTCACGCGGGTGTTCTCCTAAACATCTGTTGGAATCGAGATGGTGGGAGGGGCCAAAGTGGTTATATGGACCGCAGACTACATGGGCCTCAGAAGAGGATGGTTGTCACCCTGCTGAACTGTAGCTCGGATGAGTGGCATCTGACTCACTTTTCTAAGTACACTATGACCATCCGCATGATTGCTTGGGTTTTTCGATTTACCTACAATTTAAGCTCACCCCAGCAACGACGTCGAGGTTCGTTGACCGTTGACGAAATTAATGATGCTGAACTGTTCGTGTTTAAAGTGATTCAACAAGAAACATTTCGCGATGAGACTGATAACCGCTTAAGTGCTCTTAATCCGTTTTGCAGTGATTCCGGGGTAATCCGATTGAAGTCACGTGTATCGAATCGGCAGGATAGTGAAAGTTTTCGTTTTCCGATAGTGCTACCAGCCAAGCACCCGGTTATCCGCAGCTTGATTTTCGAAGCGCATACCGCGAATTGTCACGTAGGTACGCAAGGACTGTTAAGTATGCTCCGCGAAAAATATTGGATCATGGGAGGTAGACGTGCCATAAGAGCAGTAATAAGTAAGTGCGTTACGTGCAAAAGACATGATGCCAAACCATATGCAGCTGACACACCATCTCTGCCTTTCAATCGGGTACGCGATGCTGTGCCATTCGAAGTTATCGGGATAGATTTCGCCGGCCCGCTGTATTTGAGAACTAGAGAGAAGGCTTGGGTGTGTTTGTTTACTTGTGCCGTGTACCGGGCAGTGCACCTCGAACTGACTACTTCCTTGTCTACTCCGAGCTTCCTTCAAGCGTTACGTAGATTTGTGGCGAGACGCGGAAGACCGAGGACTATATACAGTGACCGAGGCACTAATTTTGTCGGTACGGAGAACGCGTTCGCAAAGTTGGACTGGCCAAAGATAATGGAAGAGATCTTTGTGCAACGTATATCGTGGCGGTTCAACCCACCTACGGCCGCATGGTGGGGCGGTTTTTGGGAGCGTTTGGTTGGTGTGTTAAAGGGGTTGCTTCGCAAAGTGCTCGGACGTGCTTCGCTCAATTATGAAGATCTTTTGACGCTTCTTTGCGATTGTGAGGCGACGATGAATGCTAGACCCCTCACCTACGTGTCAGGCGACTCAGAAGAACTTATGGCTCTCACACCTGCAATGTTCTTACGGGACCAACCGGAGATCGGGATACCGGACTGTGATACCGTGGATCAAGCGTCTCTCTGCCGCAGAATGAGATACAAGCAGACCCTAAGGGAGACCTTGCGGCGCCGATTCCGGAACGAATATTTGGGACAGTTGAAATCATTGAACTGCAGAAAGCGGTCTAAACAACTAGTTTTGGGAGAGATCGTCCTTATAGGGAACGACAACGACAAACGTATAGACTGGCCACTTGGTCGTGTGACTGAGCTACTTCCAGGTCCAGATGGGCAGGTGCGCCTGGTGCGAGTTGACACTGCCCGCGGACAGCTGCTGAGACCGATTCAGTGGCTTTACCCCCTAGAGTGCATCAGCTCTCTGCCAATACAAGACGAGCGACTTCAAGGAAAGGACAATCCGGAAGATGCTAGTGCGGGAGTTGCGGGAGTGTCTGATGTCCTGAGTGACATTAAAAGCAGAGCAATCGATTCGGAAGATGTTAGTGCGGGAGTTGCGGGAGTGTCTGATGTCCTGAGTGACATTAAAAGCAGAGCAATCGTTTCGAAAGAAAAGTTAACGCGTAGTGGACGTGTATCTAGGTTACCTATTAAGTTTCGTTAGTAGTTGGTAGTGGTACCTATTTACCCATTTTGCATTTTTGTATTATCCAAGTGTAGAAATAGTGACTATTTGTAAAGCCTTATCTGGTTTCCTTTTTTTGTGAGTCATTTTTAATGTTTCAAAATTACTCAGGTGGGAGTATGTCGGAAACCACTGGCTGACGAGTTAGTTGCACAACGTGGCAACAGCGCGTCTGGTTTAAGACCAAAACTGTTAGTTATAAGAGAGAGCTCGATGTGCCGAGTTGTTGGCCAGGAGGTGTGACGCGAGCTGTTCAGTGCAGCGCTTGTTGTCTTGTTTTTTGTATGCAATCGTTTACTGTACTCACCCGCGTGGGAATTAAATACGTTACAATAGTGTGTGTGTTTGATTTCTAATCCGAGCCGTCTACCACTTTACAACGGGTAGTTGTATTGTGCTGGACACAACAGTAAGTACGAGGGTTGCGCTGAAAATTGTTAGTTATTAAAAGACCGTTGCATTTCTTAACAAAAAATCTTTATTGTTTTTGAAAATATTCTCCATTCAGACTAATACACTTGTGCATTCTTTGAAACCACTTTTTAAAACATTCGGAAAATTCATTTTCTGAAAGGTCCTCAAAAATTCTTTGAAATTCTGTAACTGCTGCATCTGCGCTGGATTTTTTTTTATCTCGCATTATTTTTTTAACAGTTGGAAACAAAAAAAGTCGCACGGCGCCAGATCTGGACTATACGGAGAATGAGTTACCAATTGAACTCCCGAATCTTTCAAAATATCCAATGTTCCTCCAGCAGTGTGGGAGGATGCGTTGTCATGATGGACTAAAATGTTACGCAAACCGGTCCTTTGGCGACCTGTCTGCAATTTTCCAAACATCTGTGGTAAAGCCACTTCACAGTACCATTCAGAATTAACAGTGCTGCGATCTTCAAGTGGAATAACAGCAACAGGACCACTTCGGCGGAAAAAAACAGCAGTCATTTTCTTATTGACGCTTTTGCCACGAATTACTTTTGTTGGCAAGTCTTCATCTTCGAATACCCAAACACTAGACTGCTGTTTAGTTTCAAAGTTGTAACTGTATACCTAAGATTCGTCACCTGTTACAATGTATGCCACTTGTTTGGAAGCTCCTCCGTCAAATTTTTGCAACATAAATTTACACCAGTCTACTTGATCTTGTTTTTGACTTTCTGAGAGCAAATTCGATATCCAACGGCTTGCTAGCTTTCTTACCCCAAGATGTTTATGCAAAATGGTATTCACCGCCGAGGATCCAATCTTTACTTCCTCCTGAATCTCCCTATAAGTAATATTTTGATTGGACTGAATCAAGCTTGCCACATGATCAACATTTTCTGAACAGGCAGCTTCTGCAGGTCTTCCAGGTCTTGCTTCATCTTCTAGCAGCTCTCACCCTCGTCGAAATTCGCGGAACCAATGTCTAACAGCGGATAATGAAGGGGCAGCATCGCCAAAAGCTGCTATCAAATTTTCATGGCTTTGCTGGTATCCTAACTGTCTTTTATAGTCATAGAAAATCATAGCTCTAAAGGCAGTTCGCGGAATGCTCATTTTAACTGAATTCAAAATGCACAACTACTTAACTTACAAAATTAACTACGTTTCACAAGAAAATCGGAACGTTTGACAATTGTTGAGTAACGAATGTCAACTAATGCGACATTCAGTTGTTCCAATTTTTTCTAGCCAATTGGGCTTCCATGGCCTGCTACTAACTATTAACAGAGCATCCCTCGTATATGCAGCTACCAGTACAATTTCCTGCATTCCTAGTTGCATATCCTTAATTTGTGAAATTTAGGTGATTTTAGGCCGGAAGAATGAGTTTATTATCATAATCAGTTATACAGGGTGTCCCAGAACTACCTCCCCATAGAAAACAAGCATGTGTCAACAGCAAAAAAGGCTGCAAGAAAGCAAAAATAAAATTTCGACTACCTACCCCAAATAACTGAGTTATAGAGTTTTCAATTGCACCAATCCCAGAAGCTCGGTCCTCAGGTATTATTGAAAACCCGACACGTTGCTAGACAGCAAAATTAAATACCGACTTCGCCAAAATCAAAGCACCAACTGTGGTAGACTAGATTTATGGAGAGGAGATTTTAATAAAACGAATAATCGCAAAATCCTGGCAACGCAAAATTGTGGTCATCCTACCTTGATGGTGCTATGCCCTGATTGGTTAACTTTAACATGTCTTTTCTCGGTTATCATTTGAGATAGGACTTTTTTCTTCAAAATACCAATTTATGCATTCGCCGAAATACCCCCATTTCTCTCTGGAGAGGCAGTTCTGGGACACCCTGTATTTTGCATTGCAGAAATCACACTTTTGTCAGTTTAATAGAGCACAGTGATGCTGTAAAGGAGTTTATGTACGACCAGACGGAATTAATCACTTTATACCCACTCTTTGAAGGTGTAAGGTGTCACTTTACAGCCCAAGGACCATAATAATTATTTACATTACGAGTGCGGTAGATTGCATTTGACAGGGCGAGTAACCGCGAAAGCCTCAAACATTATACAAACCTCTCTCTCTAGCTGCTGCTTCTAGGTTCTTTGATATTCTCCAATTCTTTTTCTGTTCTTGCCAAGATTTTAATATTTTATTCATATGTCCGACATTTTGCTTATCGTCTTTCCTACTCTATTAATATTGCTTTTTGATTTCTGAGGCTTTCACAGCCATTGTCATTAAGTAAGAAACGACTTCCGGGATTGGACCGTGTCATGATTGAGATCGAAGAACTCAACGTTTCGCCCACTTTCGTAAGGGTTTTTATCAGGAGGAAAAGGCAAAACGGCACGGTAACTCAACGTGTTAACCACGCCAGAGGCGAAACTCTTTGCAAGGGAAGGGATAGAAGAGCACGGTAACTCAACATGTAAACCACGTCAAGAGGCGAAACTCGAGATGACATGGTCCAATCCGGGAAGTCGTTTGTTACTTAATTGCTTTTTCTAATTACTTTTTCTAGTTTTAAGCTAAATGATGGCCCAGGGAGCAAACGCTTACCTCTCAGGCTCAGGCATCCAGTCCGGGTTTGGTTCCCGGCGACTCTAGGATTTTAAAAATCGTACGCTCACTGGCTACCAGGCTAACACCTGTGGTAGTCGTTAACTCCTAACAAGGGAACTCTTCCTCCATTTTGACGGGCAAGGCTAGTCACCTACCCGACTTAAAGTAAAGAGGGCTCATAGAGAACCACTTTGTGGTTAAAAATAGGCCACTGGCCTATAATAAGAGAAAGAAAAATATTGTGGCAAGTAGATCCTCGTGTAGGCCTTTCTTCAAACTACTATGACAAGTTCACATTCACTTTTACCAAAGAGCATATAATTAGAAGAGGCGCAGCCATATAGGTTTCAACGTATAGGTTGTTAAATGTGTTGCATACCCACGTTTCAGGAATTAATTTACAGAAAGCAAACGTCCTTTCGGGTTTTTCTACCTGAAACCAGCTGGTCACTCCAGCGCGAAGATAAATTGCCCATGTTGTCGCGTTCTAAGAAGGGTGGCACGATACACCTAAACACGGTATGTCAGCTAATTCACCCTAAAACCGACTTGGCCGCGCATGACATCATCTGCGAGCAGTTCGTTTGAAGTTGACCATTGAGATATTGAGAGCGAACTTAAATTTATTATTGTAATACGCACAAACGTAACGTGTTTCTATTAGGTATTCGTTTTTGACATGTACAATTCTTAATGAAATTATTGTTAATCTCCACAATGTAGGATTTATTGTAGTGGCAATTGCAAGTCATATGGGCCCCAGTAATAGAAAATTATTATCGGAGCTTGGAATTGGCTACGAAAAAACTTGTTTTTTTTTGGACATCCAAGTGATAATTCTTTAAATATTTACATGTTTGCAGATGCAACGCATCTCATAAAACTTGGTCGTAACCATATTTTAGATTCAAGATTAATTGTTAATAATTTAATAATTAATAAGCTTGGTTTTGAAGTTTTGCTAGAAAGTTCAGTTTCTGAATTAACGCTTACCCACAAACTTACCCGGTATCATTTACATGTTAAAGGATCCCAGAGACAAAAAGTACGGCCAGCTGTTCAAATTTATAAAGTGCCCTAAAAAATAGTTTTAGCATTGATTTACATAAGCAAGTAGATATTATCAACAAGACATCGCAGTTAGTTCAATTAATAAGAGTAGGCAAACACCGGTCACTTCTCCCTTTTCAAAAGGGCATATTATTATTAAACAGAAGTCTACTTTAATTATTTCAATATGTAAATAGCCGTTACAAAGTAGAATATCTTTTAACTAGTAGAATTAATCAAGATGTTATCGAATTTTTTTCCTTATATACGTGGCATCGGTGGACCAAATGACCATCCGCCACCGCTTGATTTTAAACATACGTAGGCTGAAGTGGTTCATATTAGGGAAGCATTCTTCAGCAATTTTTACTAATAATAAAAACACCGAAGAATTTCAAGAACCGTGCCTGCTTCAGCCTTTAAGTTAACCAGTTGAAGGCATCACTCCAGATATTTGTTTAGTAGGAAATGCTTTCGCGAAATTGAATATTGATTTCGAGAAGCAAGATCCCTTAGAAGATAAAGCAGAAATATTGTTAACACAATGAAGTCGAGGTTGGAAATATGGATCTGTTGAATAAATTTGAGTTTAAAACGTGTAAGTCGGTGATTATATTTGTTTACTGCTTTCCGTTGATAACGGAACTTAATATTATTATTAAGTTCCTACGATAATAAAATTAGCAACACAAGATGCAGACTTAGACGTTTTGTTTATAATTGCAGGTGTTTATGTGACATGTGAAACTCACAGGTAACACGACTCACGAAAATTAATCCTGGTGACAGGTGACAAACCAAACGATCAGAAATGAAAACAATTTAAAATTAATTTGACGTTTTCTCGTTTTTTGCCAGGAGAATTTTTTTACGGAGGTTTTTTGCCCGGAGTTTTTTCGTCCTAGATTCAATAAAACAATAATGTTAAAGCAAAACTTAATTGTCAATTGCAAGTGCCATTTTGTAGCTTCCAGGTGATTTTATTTCTGGGAGAATTTTTTCCTTTGGGTATTTTTCCGAGGCGTTGTCTTTGGGGATTTTTTTCCCAGCGGCTATTTTTCCTCTCACGTCGGAGCAACTAGTGTAGCAATTAAACATTTCTTAATATTTTGTTGTTGAATATTTTATTAAATGACTAGCCACAAAACATTAATAAAACATGAAACTGCAATAAATTACTGTATATAATTTAAAATGTTGCTAACAACAATCAATAAAATTGAACTGTTAATCAAAAACCTATCTGCAGAACAAAAGCAGCTTCTTTTGTATTAGTTGGTTCAAAATAAATTTAAAAAATTGAAGTTCAAGAGTGTAATTTAAGGGTTAAACAGGAATTTACAATTTCCAAGTATTACGAACAGAGAAAAATTGCTTATCTTTATAGGTTCTATAAAATTACAATACAAATTATTTTTATTATGAACTGGGGAAATGTACACATTTGTATGGAACTGCAGAGCAACAAGTTTGACTCTCCATCTACTAAAAAATATAAAATTTCCACGAATTTAAGATTATCAAAGTTACTAAAATACTAATGTGGAACTGTAAGGTGAATATGATCCTTGTTGAAAATTCTCAACAGTAATTACATAAGTAGAAAAATTAGTGCACGAGCCGTAACCAAGACAACAAAGTTTCTTGGAAATTTTTTGTAGTTAGATCAACCTAACTGTGAGGGTTTGTGTAGTTACGATTTTCTTACCGAATCTGCATTCAAGCATTAATTCATAAGAATTAATGCTCTTATGAGATTATATGTGAAAATATTTGTAACACAACTGTTCAACATGTGTAGGTGTTTTCAAATATTGCACGCATTCATTTTTACTGTCATCTTTTTCTAATAAAAGTAGTTCACTTGCTGTATTTAATGGCTCATTTGTACCCATGAAACTTAAACAAGCTGCACAATTATATTTTTTCAAAGTTTTATTGCCACGTAACCAGCGACATATACAATAGAACATTTTTCTAAAGTTGCTTCTTCTATGACGGATTGGATGCATAATGACTAATGAGTAGAGCGCTGATTAAAAAGCATTTATTTTTGGAGAATAAGCGCTTATAATAAGCCTTTAAACCTGAAAAAAGCCAAAACAGAAGCCGAAATAAGCACTCAAAAAAATAATGGAAAATCAAATTAAATGTTATGAGTTATTTAACCACTCTTCGTAGTTACAATACGATACAATTTTTCAACTCGAGTAGATTTTGAAATACTCATCTAGAGTAAAACAAAATTAATAATGAATTATTATACACATCAAACAGCAATGACAAAAGAACAAACAACACATATTGTTTATTCAGGTAATTCCAAGGCACCACGGATTTTTTTAAAATTGAATTTTCATTTTCATTGTTTTATACTATTCCGAAAAATGGAAAATTGGTAACATTAGTATGAATGGATGCAGTATTCTTTTCTCTACAAAAAATGTCTACACTTTAGGGGAGTAAATAATTGAATATAAAAAATTTACCATGCAAATCCTTATGGTGCGTTGGGCAAGTCAGCACCCGGAATACGAGGGGCGGTTGACCTTCACAAGGCCGAGTTCCAGATGCTATCTTTTCAGGCGGCAAACAATAATAAACAAAACAAAGCGTGAGCCGATAAAAGGGAATCCACATCGTTTATCGTTTGTTGTCAGTTGGCTTTTAATAGCTGCCTAACGACTTGTTGGTGATATTAAGAAACTGAGTTATTTATTGTAATTACAAAAAAATATACAAATAACGAAATAACATAAAAACACGATAAAAACAAATAAGTGCTATATTTCAAAGCAAGATGCAAACTTACTATTTCTAAAATCGGGCTATTTTCAATATAATGGCTATGAGATAATGGGAAATTTTGTCTACCTGCGCTTTGTAAGCCAAGTTATTATCGTTCGAAGGTTGTGTTATTTGAAGAAACAGATTCTAGAATCTTGGTTCTGCTCTGAGATCGTCGAATTCCCTGAGCTATGTCTAACTGGGACCCCTGGGAGCTTAGCGGGCGGCAGTTTTTAAGCTATACGCTAATACTGCCCAGCGCTGAGTCTCTTCTAATTATATGCTCTTTGCTTTTACTATATTTTAAGTGCCGTTTAGCATCATATTTTGCCTAACTGTATTAAGTTTCCTAATATCTTCACTTACTCCATTGCTTCCGTCATTGCCAGCTGTGGTCTTCTTATTGAATTATAAGCTTGTCTAAAATCGATAAAGAAGGCATATATTTCTGGTACCTACCTGTGGTAGTCGTTAACCCCTAACAAAGAAACTCTTCCTCGATTTTCGATGGGAAAGGCTAGTCACCTACCCATCTTACGAGTAAAGAGGGCTCATAGATCCACGACTTTGTGGAACTAAACAGGCCACTGGCTTAATGTAAGATGAAGAAGGTTTTCATACCCCAGTCTTATCATGAGTAGATGAACAGTTATTAACATTTTTAAGCTTTATGTGTATTTTTGATAAGTAATGGTAAGAATGGTGAGGCACTAATACCCCATGAAGGAGCTTGGCCTGCAAGGCGGAAGGTCAGAGCTTCCATATCCTCGCTACCTTTGTAAAAATGTATCTTTCTTCTTGCATTTTTCTTCTATCTCTTTTAACCTGTTTGTTTTGAAAGCCCTTCTTGTTACTCTAAAATAGCAACTTACTTTTTTGCCTGCTGTTTTTCATCCTAGTGTCTTTTTTTGTATCTCGAGTTCTACTACTGCTGTAAAATATGGAGGTAAAGAAATGTTAAAACAAATACATAAAAACCATTTGGTAAAACCAATAAATGCACACTGAGTGGAGACAGGCTGTAGTACAGCCTTTATGTATTTATTTGTTTAAATTTCTGTCAAGAGTGCGGAAGTATTATTATTATTATTATTTATTAATAGAAACAAACAGGCACAAAGCCTAATTACATGTTTCTGATACATATAAATTAATAACGTAAACTTAGCTCGTAACTGATAAAATATTAATTAAAAATAATATACAAATACCTAGTAATATATTTAAAATATAATAAATTTCAAATTTAAATCAAATCAAAATGCAAGGGCGAAAAGAATAAAAAAAATCCTATAATTAAGATCTTAAATTCATAGAATTTAATATCGTTCTCAAGCGGTTTATTGATGCTCCAAATAAATCAAAGTATTGGTAATATTTATTAATAATGGGGCACATATTAATAACAGATGAAAACAAACGGATATTAGTTCTCGCCAGCGGAATATAAAAAGAAAAAGTAGGTCGAATTCCATGAGGGGGCACCCGGAATGCAATTTCTGAAAGTAAATAAGGGCAGTCTATGTGATAATTCAAAATTTTATATGCAAAAATTATTATTAATGACGTTCTTCTATGTTGTAATGTTTGGATGTTAAATAGCTCACGTATTGGTTGATAAGACTCAAATTCGTGACAAACGCCAAATTTTTTACAATATAAATATCTAATAAATTTATTTTGTACCTTTTCAATATATTGCTGTAGACTTTGTGTATAAGGAGACCAGACAGTACAAGCGTAGATGTGGCCTTACTAAGGTATTAAACAGTACGATTCATAGGTTCAGTTTGACGAAATAGATATGTATCTCTAATTATAAACCCTAGATTCTTATTACAAATATTGACCGTATTTTCAATGTGATGTTTAAAGTTAAGATCAGTTGCAAAATGAACCCCAAGATCTTTAAAGTTGCTAATTCTTTGCAATTCGTTACCGTTAATTACGTAATGAGAGTATATGAAATTTTTTTCAAATGTTTAGCTCATTATAAAACACTTAGAAAAATTAAAATTCAACTTATTTTTACAACTCCATTTGAAAATGCTATTTATGTCATCTTGTAGCTGTAGTGCCTGGTGTTCGCTGTAAATACTTTTGTAAAGTTTTAAGTCATCAGCATAAAGAAGGCATTTTGAGTGTTTAACCACACTTGGTAAATCATTAATAAACAATAAGAAAAACAGGGGTCATAAATTTGAGCCCTGAGGTACACCAGACGTAGCATAAAACATAGATGAGAAAGCACCTTGATAAAACACAAACAGCTCACGATGTCGGAGATAAGAATTAATAAAGTCTAACAATTTCAATGAAAACCCAAATAACTGTAATTTTTTAATTAAAACATTGTGGTCTTTCTTTCTTCTTGTATTTTTTTTCTATCTCTTTTAACCTGTTTGTTTTGAAAGCCCTTCTTGTTTCTCTAAAATAGCAACTTACTTTTTTGCCTGCTGTTTTTCATCCAAGTGTCTTTTTTGTTCTAGTCCTAGTACTGCTGTAAAATGTGGAGGTAAAGAAATGTTAAACCAAATACATAAAAGCCATTTGGTAAAACCAATGAATGTACACTGAGTGGAGAGAGGCCGTAGTACAGCCTTTATTTATTTATTTGTTTAAATTTCTGCCAAGAGTGCGGAAGTACTAAAATTAAGGCACAGTGTAATAACTACAAGCATAATAATATAGGAACATGGAGTCACATAATTACTTAAATTAAATTCTCGGTTTAAATATTTTAGTACCTAATATACCCTTAGTTGAACAATTTGATAAAGTAAATGTAAAATAATTAGAAATGTAAAAAATAAAGTAGCACACTGAATTGATAATAACTTAAAATTAGACAAAAAAATGAAATAATTATGAGTTATAATTAGCAGCTATTCTCAACCTTTGGTCGCGATAGATATTTAGGTGGTCGTCACATACACTGTATTCACATTTCGATGCGTACCATTGGTATCTCGGTTATTAGAAGTCATAGAGTAACGGTTAAATGGGGAATATTTTTCAGAATTCAATGGTCCCGACAAATCTCATTTCAAATTCGGCATAACTTTTTGAAATTTTAAGATAATTTGAAAAAATTCAAATTTGTCAAGTTATACTGAGCGTTTTCCGGAAAGACAGCAACCACACACAACCATTTTTAGAAGGATAATTAGCAATTTACTGAACTTTGGAAGCTACGAACAAAAAAGAGCTAACTACGAAGTTAACGATGCTGACATATATCGAAATACGTAATACTATTTTGCAAAATGTTATGAACGATCCAACCACATCAGTTCGCCAAGTCTGCTTTTTATAAATCGTTGAAAAGCTCTTTTCAAAGACTATTTAACTACCAAAAATTCAAAATGGCTGCCATATGAAAAACAAAAGATAGCACTAAGAACTTGAAATAAACAAATGACAATCGGGGGTTTCTGTTTACATAAAAAAATTGTCTGACCATTGTAAAATTTTAGAAGAGGTCAATTAGGTGTTATCTAGTTATTAAGGAACTATACACTCAAACTCACATCAATGGGAATTACTATAAGACTTGCAGAAGTAGCAATAAAATATGGACTCAGGATAAATCAAGAAAAAACAAAAATAATGAAGATAGATGCAGCGCGAGAAGACTTACAGCAGGAAGATCTAAGGATACAAATAAAGCAAGGAGAACTGAAATTTAATAGGGTCAAAGAATTTGTGTATCTAGGAGTTCTATTAAATGATAAGTGTCACAAATCAGAAGAAATAGACAGAAGAATTGCAAAAAATAAGAAGTGGGTAGGTGCTTTGTCAAAGTTCCTAACGTCTAAACACGTTTCACTAAAATCCAAAATACGAGTATATAACACTGTAATAAAACCTGCAGTGCTGTACGGGAGCGAAACTTGGGTGCTGAAGAAAAGTGATCAATATAAAATGGAAGTGTGGGAAAGGCGGATACTAAGGCGCATTCTAGGCGGCAAAAAGACAGAAAATGGATGGGAGAGAAGAACCAACACCGAGCTCTACGAAATACATAAAGAAGCAACAATAATGGAAGCCATAAGAATACGAAGGCTGCAATGGTTAGGACATCTGGAAAGAATGGAAAATACTAGAGTGGTCAAAAACATCACGTGGAGGAGAAATGTAGGAGTGCGGAAACGAGGCAGACCAAGAAAGACATGGAGAGAAGGTATAACAGAAGATCTAAAGGAAAAAGAAATAAAAGACTGGAAACAGAAAGTGTTGAACCGTAAAGAATGGACAAAGATTATAAATAAGCGTTAGAGGGCCAATGGCCTATACATTTTGCGCGAAAAGGACCTAAAGGTCTAGCGATTAAGCTTGTCTAATAATAATAATAGTTATTAAGGAATATTGAAATCGGCAAATTTGAAATGAGATTTGTCACGAGTATAGAATTCTGCAAAACATCCCGATTTAACTGTTGTTCTATGTCTTCTAATAATCGAGAAATAAATGTGAGCAACAACATTAGTTTTTAACTTCTATCTTCGTCTCCATTTTCTTGTTGGATCGCTGAAAAAATAAAACAAAATTTAGAAACTGGGTATTAAAATATTATATACAATTTAATGTTTTTTAATAGTTATTTGTATACCTAGGCCGCAAAATGACTGTTTGGCATACCGATTTATGTTTGTCGGATAAGACGAAATTAAGATCACCAAATTATTCTGAGGCAGCCAAACATTTCGCAGACATGGTATACATATTCTGTGCAACGACAATGCATATTATAATTAAAATTACATCAATATTTTGTGCAACGGTGACGATAAGTTTACGGCTGCAAAATTAATTTTCGTGATCATTACTAATAATAACAAGCACGAAATAGTAACCGTCGCAATAACAAATTTCCAAGCTGTAATTACGTCTGTAAAAATCAACTTTTCGGCAGTTTGTAAAATAAAAGTATACAAATCATGATTTTTTGTCTGTGAGTCTGTGTCCTCTCTACAGCTGAGACGGTTTAATGGATCGGCCTGAAGATCTTTTTAATATAATTTTGGAAACCCGAGTGATTTTTGGTTAAAATTGAGCAACCGGTAGTGGTACTTGACTCTTTTTTCTGTTTTCTGAAAAAATTTTATAATTGCTTGATAAATATTAAATTGTATTGAATACGGTCCATTTTTTCAATTCCGTCTGTCTGTCCATCTTTTGGAGGAATAGCTCAAAAACTAATTGTTGTAGGAAGATATTTTGCAAGCAGATTAGATGCCTACCTAGTGCAAAACCGAATATACTTCCGGTCAAATATATTGTTATGATACATGATGCAGTATAATAAATCATAAGAAATATTAAAAAACTAATAAATTTGGAAGGTTACAATAATTAGATCTTGATGGGTGTAAAATTTCGAATATGAATAATGAAATAATTGATACAATGAAAGGAGCCATTTGATAGTGCGATATTAATTGAATTAAATAACTTAATGGTTGTATAAAATGTTAATAAAGAACAAACCAAGGTAACATTAGACAAATGTATTTGTTAATAATAATCAGAATGACTATCCTATAATAGTATTATTTTAAAATATAGGAAGTGTGCACTAAGAATTGTATCTAATAGGGATAGAAATTTGTTTAGTTAGTTACTGAAAAACAACTCATAAAAACATACATGTAATTTTGTTATAAAGAATTTTATGAAATAAAAATGAAAATTATGCCTTGATTTGTGTTATTTTTGGTATACGAGCCCTAACCACTATATATTCGGCCATTTCAATAATTTTACTCTACTAACGTTAAAACAGGATTTTATGAGTGGACGGAGAACAATTAAGGCACCGCATTTGCTTTTGCGTTAAAAAGATTATTACAATCTTCTAAATTTTTTAGGTTTTTATTTTTGAAAAGTTGAACAACGTTAACAAAACATTTTTATTATTAAATCACGAACTTCTTTGGGGGTTGCTACACCTCGCGTCATTATTCACCAAAATAATCTCAAATTGCATCTGTAAACAAGCTGCTGCAAAGAGAATTAATTGAACACAACAAACTATCACTTGTTTTTCTGTTAAGCCAACGTAACTTGATTAATATACAGATTTAATAATAATTTGGATGCAGCAGTAGTGTTGGCGGATATTTAGTTGTCGATAGTGATTGTTAAACTTCTAATTTGCTGAACTTGTTAAAGTTTACAAAAATAAAAGCATTACGGATTTCGAAGATTTCTTATCATGTTTTAACGAAAAGAAAATGTTGTACCTTAATTGTTTTTTGTTCAATCATAAAACTCTGTTTTTACGTGAAGGAAATAAAATTATTGAAATGGCCGAATATATAGTGGTCAGGGCTCGCATACAAATTAAAAAGGGCTATATACAAATCTACGTTGTTGAGAACCCCTGATTACAATTATTAGGGATTTTAAGGATGTGTAGAGTTGGCAACGATTTTGATAGTTTATTATTGTTGTTCTTGTTATTTGTGTAAAACAAAATACTCGTGTGTATTATTTTGGATTGGAAATTATAAAACGATTTCTTTAAGAATTGTGTACGTTTCTTGTGATGTTACCTACTCCTAAATCACGACGTGAATAATAATAAGTTACAAATGTAACATACGTGGTGTGATAGGCGAAAACGTAAAATGTAATTCATGGTGACATATAATCGGTGAAGAGATTATACAAATACAGTTAATTGGAAATAAAGAAAACAGAAGGTTACATTATTTGAAGATATTTGGATTTATTCATACATACAAGATATTATTGGAGGTTCTTACAAGTAACTGATTTGATTTGGATATTTTGTGAGTATAACAAGAGACATCGGACTATCTGCAAAAAGGGAACAAAGTTAGATTTGGAACATCATAAGATAGCAACTTACCAGGAGTTAGTTCGTGTGGCAGTGACATTCAGGAGAAACAAGGACTGGATTTTGGGAGCAGAGGAGTTGATTTGACAGGACGAATGCAGTTGAAAGGATTCACAGACCATCATAGGTGTTGCTGTTTGTGAAGTGGGCAGTAGGTGTTGCGGTCTATGTACGTCAGGATCCGGTATTGGTAGGATGTTGCTGCAGTGAAAGCAAGAGCAATTATTAAGGTTTGTGTAGATAAGTTGAGAAAGCATTTTGAATAACTGTTAATAAAAGAAAGTGATAATATAAAGTTGATATAGTACTTACAAATGTGTTAATGTAAGATACAATTGTCAATTACCTGGTTTGATGAATTTTAAAAGTAAAGTTTGACGTTATATGTCATTGATGGTCAAATAATTTTGAAAATAAAATTTTAAAACTTCAATTAATAGAGAACTAGATTTTGGCGAACCCACCCTGAAAATAAGAGCTCTCGATTTAAAAGCAATTATTGTTTGACATTTAAGACATTGCATTAAGTAAGGCATAGTTCAACTGGTGAGCTATAGTACAATTTTTGGCTAGCATAACGTGGAGCTGATATAGTCAATACATAAATATAAAGTAGCACAACGTGGTGCATTACAATATACAGACTGAGCACCTTACACACATAATCTGTAACCCCTTATGCCGTTTACACGGTGTCGGGGGGCCGAGCGCACTTCTGTCTATTTTTGCCTTAACTCAAGAACTATTAACAAAATAAAAGTAAATTTCATATAGCTTGGGTTTTTACGTTTGATGAAAGTAGGCATATTTTGGACCCAATATATGCAGGGTGAACACCTTAAAAAAAATCAATTTCTTTTTTCCTTAAATATTTTCAAAATTTTTAGTTTTAAAACTTTTACTTATGAGAGAAATTCGAAGTAAAGTCCTTTACTGGTTATACAGTTTTTTTAAAGTCACAAAATTAAATAATTTAGAAAATGTCCATAAAGTTCGAAAATTAATAATGGAAGCAAATTTTTAAGCCCTATTATACAGGATGCTTCAAAATTGCACAGAAAAATTATAAGGGCGTTATTTTGCATCAAAAAATATGTCCTAAAATCATTCGTTTCAAAAATATCTTTGACCAAAAAATTAAAGATATAATTCACATTTAAAATGTTCATTTTTGGTGGTGTTTTGTTCCAACACATATTTTTGTTTACATACATGTGACCGTTGTTCTATAGTCAAAATTACAAAAATGATAAGCATGCGTTTCAAAATAAATTATTTCAGATTACCTTTTTTTTCTTTTCTTTTTTTTAGTAAACTTTATAGTAACTGTTCAGAGTAATCTCTTCTTTTTTTTTGAGTCGATCATAAGTCTGGCAGTTGTAAGTAAAACAAATAGATAATGAAAACAAAACACCAGCCTACTAAATCTAAACGTTTTAAAAACAAATTGTCATCTTTAATTCTTTGATCAAGGATATGTGTGAAGTTACAGAGTGAGAATTAAAGAAGAAAAATGGGAACAAAATATGTAGTAGTATGTACGCAGCTAAAATGAAATTGGGCGACACACGTAGGTCCGCTACCCACAACTCTTTGGGTTTTGAGAACGACTAAATGGAAGCTAAGAGATAGACAACGAGAAAGAGGGAAACCATACCAGAGATGGGAAGCAGAGATAACAGAAACAGTACAGTCATGGTTGTTAAAAAGGAAAAATATGTTGGATGTGAATGGCTAATAATAATAATAATTAATGGACAACTACGTTGTACTTACATGGGCAAAAACCTGCAGTGGCAATACATTCCTTATGGTATACAGCATCATAATGATCCTCACTCATTTTGCAAATAAGAAGTTTCTGATAGCCAACATAAAGAGGATGACCTCTAAATTCTTGTATGCTTCTATCCTCAGCAGTAAATATGGTAATATCCACTCTAGAAATTAATATTTGAATAAAAGAAATGTAACCACAAAATTAAAGAAGAAATGTTTAAACTTTTAAAATTTATCTCATTAATACGTTTCATGCATTAACTTCAGCTCCTTTGAAATTCAACAGTAGAAACTTCACTTTGAAAGCTGCCGTTTTTTAACACTTCAATGAACAATATCTCTTCCTGTCAATTTGGCTACAATGCACTTAATTCAAACATTGATATGACATTACATTTTTTTAAAAATTACTGAATGGAGAAGATTTAGTGCTTTTTAGTTATTATTTGATCTTATTGACATCACAATGTGTATGAAGACAAGACCACGGTTACAAAATCTGTATCTCTCTTTTATACACAAAATGTTATTTAGAGCAAAACAGACCAAATAAACATTGCCAAGTTAACAAAAAGTCAAATCGCTCTTTAGAAGTAACATTTCGTAATATAATAGTAATTTTGGAAACACCAACAATTTTCTATTATTAAATATTACAAATACAACTGACTATTCAACACTATAACATATAAGCCAATCACATTGCAGACATTTGCTTTTTTCAACCAATAACAGCAGTATATCACTGAATATTGGGCACCATGCAAAATATTCACAAAACAATGTACGTACTCAAAAAATAAATAGCCTTGTTGCGAAGTATCGCTTAGCAACGATGTTCTGTCCTTAGTGATATCGCTAGGTTACGTAACACTAAAGCCCAACAAACTGTGTGGCTTGTTTTAAAAATTTTAAAATGCTGTGTTTTGGAAGTATTCCGCTGAATTTAATTGAGAATGAATAATTATATTAATTGTTGGATTATTTTTCAATAAAGTTAATCGTTATGTATTAATATTGTTAAATAGTCGTCCCAAATACCACTCGAAGTGGATATATTTTTTAAAAATATTTTGCCATTTCCATAGAAATTATTGCAAATTTCACTCAACAAAATCACATTTAAATGTCACTCGCCTTCGGCTCGTGACATTTTTGATGTGATTTTGTATCGTGAAATTTAAACGCAATAATTTACATGGAAACGACAAAATATTTGTCAAAAATATATCCACTGCTTGTGGTATTACCCTTGATAACTTACCGATAAGTTTTGCAAACCAGTTGAATTTCGATGTCTGTACATACAAGCATATTAATGCTTAGCTTTTGAAGTCGATCACACCAGTCACGTTTTTTGGGAACCAGGTATTTAAACTCTTTAGAATGTTTTTTTCCATATGAAATACAATCTTGACGTACACGTTCATGGAATATCTCAGAGTAGAACAGCTGAAATATTTGTTCACATATTAAAATAGATAATTGCAGGTCCCTTACATCAAATGTTCAAATCACAATTATTATTTTTAATAGTAGTACCCATTATTCCCCAAGAGGACATAAGCTTATACAAAACAATACATACTGTTTAAGAAGTAAAGAATACATCAAAACAAGCCTCTGCAAAAAAAAACCTCAATGTCAAGCAATTCATTGGAGGTTGGTCGTTTTTCCTTCCAGTGAAAAAAACTAAGTTTCTTGTTCTTTTTAATTGTTAATCGTTGATAACGAGGGCGGATTGTCTCTCGAAACGTTCATTATTTAATCTTTTTAATTTGCAGAGTGGCGAAATACCCAAATAAGAATATGAATTATAAATTCACGTCACAAAGAAGTTTCAGAAATTATCAAAACAGTCTTAACCATAGCATTAAATATTTTTATTTTAATTACGTTATGAAGTTGAATATCTCTCAATGACCCCCATCTGTTGAAACTACACTACCCACGTAAGTGAATTCTTCAAAGTTTTCAATGTTATAGTTGTCAACTGTTATATATCACTCACGCCTGTATTAATAGTTAACAGTTTAGTCTTATCTTTGTTAATTTGCAGCCCCACCTTCTTTGATATACTTAATACACTCTTCAGCTTTGACTGCATATTTTGTGGATAGTAAACAAACATCGTCTGCATATTTTACACTCCCTCAAGTCCTGGTTAGACCCCATCTTATTCCCCTTCTTCTACCTTGAAACGCCTTACGTAATATAAAGTTCATTATAACTAAAAACAAGAGAGGGGATAAAATACATCCCTACGTAACATCAGACTCTGACTCAAATTGTTGTGATAGTCGTCTCTTTTGTAATACTCTGTATGTGTAGTTTGTATAACTTTCCTTTATTATCTATGGAGTCAAAAGCTCTTTGATAGTCGATAAAGAGCAGTTGCAACGGCGATTGGTATTCACGTGACTGGTCTATTAGTATTCTGATGATAGTGTGTTAAAAAAATATATCAAGAGCTTTGAACTAGATTTTGTCTTATGACGGCATGTCGGTGATTATTACATCGCTCTACCTATAATTCAACGTGCTGAGTCACTTGAGCTGCCAGTTGTAATTCGGGACTATTGACTCTATATTAAATCAAAAACACCAAGGTTCCAAAATTCAGATTGCCCAAGTATTAAAGTACAAGATTGAAAAACACAACAGCCTGTGTATCATCCATATCAGGACTCTCGCTGGTATGGAACCGACTGTCCATGGTTGCTGAACAACCGTGCCGTGGATCTCTAACACCAACCCATCCAAGTTTCGGCTGGTCAGACCTTCAATTCCACTCCAGAACCCAGGTTTACGGCGGCATGAGCACGCTTCAAGACAACAAGGACACTAAAGAATTTGTCTAAATATTTGCCGAGTACATCACTCAGCAAGGATTGTTTATGGAGGTTTTCTCCTCTAGTGCTTTTAGTTGCATTTTACGACAGGCAGGACTTATCTACCATGGTTGTATTCTCACCCCCGTGATGAACTTTACGTTTAAAATAATTCTAGATATAATTAGTTAAGCTATAGACAGAAACTGTTTAGCGTTTACATCTGTGTTCTTAAATAAACTATTACGTACATCCTTACGACACTATAAAGCTCATACCTGTTCAGCAACTGCTCGAAACAAACATGTTTTATCGTTAACAATGTTCTTGCGATAATAACCCAGCGAATCCAACCAGGTATCAACAGCTCCTGAGTTCGTGTCTATTTCGTTGTCCATTGGTAAGATATGGTGCTATATTAAAACAGGACTTTAACCCTAGAATGCTAACCCTTATTGCTAGTACGTGAATGCTATTGACACGTAAATTTTACGTACTGATGAACTGTCTTGTTATACAATCTGCGCAATTGAAATTAATTATATTATAGACACTTTTCTTTTTTAAACAAAATGTAAATACTGCAACGAACTTAATTTAATTTATAAAAAATATACACAAACGAAAATTAAATGAAATTATAGAAAATACAGTGCGTTTCACTTTTCATGACGACACCTAAATAACTTTTATTTTGAAAGCAATCTAAAATATTTATCAATTTTTATAAAGTCAAATTTAGCCAACTATGATTAAAATAAAAAGTAGCGTTTCAAGTAGTCATAGTAGCGATTAAGATAGAGCAAAAAAACATTAAGAAAAGTTGTTACAAATCACCCAAAAAAACCAAATACAAACAGACAGACAGACAGAGACAGACAGACAGACAGACAGATTGACGGAATTGAGAAAACCTCTTTTTCGTTATCTAGGGACCCTGAAATGTGAAGAGCTGAAAAAATCTCGGAAGGTGATTTTTTCGTGATTACAATACTTCCTTCATCTTTCAGATGAGAGAAGTAAAAAAATGTATTTAGGTGTCCTCAGTAAAAGTGAAACACAGTGTAAATACATGTACGTTAAAAATAGAGATTCCTTCATTTTGCTGACTACACCCAATACATATTTCTACTTAATGTTCGCCACATAATGCATGCTTGCACTTGTAACAGTATGTAGTTGTCAGGGGCCTCCCTAATGGTGTGCGGAGCACAAGGGCAACCAAAACAATCTAAAAACAATATACGTAGTTATAATTCCGATGGCAGCAATAACCAAATTGAAATTAAAATCGTGACAAAAGAAAATGATAAGATTTCACTGAAATATTCAAATATAAGGGATACTAAAGGTGAGTTTGGAGAAGCTGGGATGAAGTTTTTGCTCTATTTCTATAAAAATAAGGGTTACATTATTGTAATGGAGCAAAAATGCACTCCAAACAAAATTCCCGAATTTGCAATTCCAGGCACCTATTCCCACCTGCACTATTCAAGATTGCAATGGCATTTAAATTACCAAAACATTAACTGTTGCCCAATTGCATGGCTTTCATACAATGACTTCAGTCAGTTAAGCTCGAAAGTTCATACAAATATGAACAAAATGATTTCCTACTGATTGATTTTGAAAAATTTCAAAAATAATTAACCTTTAAATTCGACCATCAATTATTTCTGTAAGTATAATAATAATTATTACATTAAAGTCAAGCAACTTATTTAAAAAAAATCTTATACTAATCTGAGGTTAACTTTAATTCGTTGTTAAATTAAACAAAAGCGAATTAAAACGTGAATGCTTATGACATTTTATTCATTAGTAAACACATTTTGATGTGCCTTTGTTTATTTTAACAACTTCAAGTCAACTCCAAATTAGTGGTCTTTTTTATAAGACTGGCTGTTAGGATATTAATAACAATGGTATAAAATTTAATGACAAAACCAGCAAGAAAAACAAAAAGAATTTACGGTCACCATTACTGTAAGAGAAAAGCTGTTAATGGAGAAGAACAAAAGCAATTTGCAGAATCGTTTAAAAATATTTAAAAGCAAAAGAAAACTGTGAACCTGTAGAAATTGAAGCAAGTGAGTAAGCCGAAGTGACAGAAAGTGAAAAAGCATCAGCTTTAAATAATCTGCCGGAAGAAGTAGAAAGACTATTGAGTTCGTACACCAGCACACCTTCAGGACCCGGAACGTCTCAAAAACTTACTTCAGTGAATTCTACTGAAATTGTAAAAGAAACTCCCAGTAGAATAACTGAAATTGAACATTTTGAAGATTCTGCTTCCTGGCAACATCCTATAGGCCCGATAACTAAACGGATTATAGCGGTAAAAGGACCCGTTCAAGTTAGAGATCAAATATTTGCAATTGGCCATAAAGATAGAACATTTTTAATCTCTAATTACATAGTATTAAAAATCGATGGAACAATTAACCAATAGTAGTTCATTTATTCAATTCAAAATAATTCAATTTATTGTTTTTGTTGCATATGCAAAATAGAAGCAAAGCATAAATTTACTCATGAAGGTTACAGTTATTGGCAACATCTTTCTTATTTAAGTAAACAGCATGAAATCAGCAATATTAATTTTCAAAATAATCAGTCATTTATGCAACTCGTAGAAATGTATAAGAAAGGTACAACTACTGATGCTGCTAATAAAAAATTACTTGTTATACAGTCTAATTTTGGTGCACAATTTTAAAACGAATATTATATGTAATACACGTCGTAGCAAAGCAGTGTTTAGCTCCTCGAGGCAAACAATCTAAGTTTTTTCAACCCAGAAATTTGTTAAAGTTACCTAATGGAAATGTCAAAGTTTGATCCCTTTATAATGGAGCATTTAAATAAATTAAAAGTAAATATTTTTACTAAAAGTATTACACATTATGCAGGTATTTAAATTCAGAATGAATTAGTACATTTTATTTCATTTTGGAACCATAATCTTGTTTATTGGCCCTCGATAGGGGGCGTAAAATGACATTTATAGCCCTAGGGCCTATAAAGTTGCTAAGCAGTATAACAAGCACCAATAATGTATAGTCTGTTCACTAAACATAAAAACACAAAGTGGCCTTTGATTTCTAAAATTTCATGAGTGTACTTCCAAAATGCATCTTTTGTCTAGGAATGTACTTACAAAAAGTTACTAAAACAAATATAGGTTAAGAGCGTGACATTTAATTAGCATCTGTCATAACTACTTTTAAGGATGTTAAACAAATACTGTGTTTGATACTATTGATGTAGCATTTATTAATAAGTATTTTTATTACATTTTATAAAAGTTCAGGCAAGAATTTCCAGAATAGTATGTACTTTGACACTGAATTAATGATATTTATTAATTGTCATTTTTAAATTCAAAGTTACCTTTATGCAGGAATGGAAACCTTTGCAAAACAAAATACAGAATCCCTAGCAAACAAATTTTACGTATATGCCAACTTCAAAAAAATGTATATGTTTTTGTGTTTACTGAATGGCCTAGAGTATAGCAACACCAACAATCTGCATAGAAACCATAGCACACCAGAAATGCACAGCACCAGCACAACGACGACGCAGTAGTCTGTAGCCAAAATACTGAATCCTTGAATTTTGTCCATTTTGGGGACTAAAATGAAATAAAACGTTGTATGTACAGCATGCCTAATCACGATTATAGCTCTCGGGAAATTTAAAGTTCTCCGCTTCGCGTCGAGCTTTAAACATTCCCTCGTGCTATACTCTATTGATTACGCCCTTAATACATAAATAACTATTATGGCACAGATAAAAGTAAATTAATTCAAATTAGTGTCAAACACAGTTGACAGAACTGATGTTCGCAGATGATATGGCCTTGATAGCAGATACGAAGGAGAACTTACAATACAACCTTAAAGTAATAGAGAAAGAACTAAAGAAAACAAATATAAAAATTAATATCGGAAAAACAAAAACAATGATAATCTCAAACACAAAGAAAACACATGAAATAAAGCTGGACAGAAATCAAATCGAACAAGTAGAACATTTTAAATATTTAGGGGCAATAATAGAAGAAAATGGGAAATTGGATAATGAACTAAACGATAGAATGGGAAAAGCGGGAAGTATATTCAATACAATGAAGACGTTTCTAGGAAAAAGAGAAGTGCCATAAAAAGTGGTCAGGCCAACAATCACATATAGCAGCGAGTCATGGACACTAACTGAAAGACAAGAAACACGAATTAATGCAATGGAAATGAGATTTCTGAGAAAAATAGAAAATAAAACAAGAAAGGACAAAATAAGAAATGAAACATTCAGACAAAACCTGCAAATAGAATCTATTAATGACAAAATCGTAGAAGGGCAACTCAGATGGTTTGGTCATGTGTGTAGAATGCCGGACGACAGATTTGCAAAAACCGTGTTCGAAACGCGAGTGCCGGGAAAAAATAAAAAAGGAAGACCAAGAACAAGATGGATCGACAAAGTGAGAGAAGAAGCAGAGAAAAAAGGAATAACATGGGATGGAATACGTAATCTAACGCAAGATAGAAAACAGTGGAGACAAAAATACAAGACTCGACCCCCCCAGCCTTACACCTAAAGGTAGAAAGGCATAGGACTAAGTAAGTAAGTAAGTCATATTACATTTGTAATTTCTAACGGCAATATTGATTTAAAAGAATCTATAACAGTTTTATAGAATTTTGTTCTGCTGTTGACACAACTGGGCAAGGCCTTGAGAAGATTTCATTAAATGTATAAAAAAAACTAGATTTAGACATAAACAATATCAGGGGGCAAGGGTGGTGCTAATATGCATCAAAAATATATTAGACTGCAAAAAATATTGGATCAAAATTCCAGACCTTTATTTGTGCCATGCAGTAGTCATACATTATATTGAGTAGTAAATGACGCTGCTAAAGTATTGCCTGAAATCATTTTTTTTTCTATCGTCCAACATTTGTATAATTACTTTTCCATAGCCACATATCTTTGGAATATTTTAAGAAGTCATATTAATTCTTAACTTTAAAAACCTTAAGCTAAACTCGCTGGGAAAACCGTGTCGAGACTTTAAAGCCATCAGTAAATGTACTAGGTCCCGGGTGGTGTAGCTTAAACAAGCGTCCATGTTCGATCAGCAGTAAGGTCACTAAATACATAAAGGTACCGCCATTCCATTGCAAGATTTTGTTCCCCCAAATTAACAAGGATAGAACATTGTAAGAAAGTGAGAGTGAAAGTGAGACAATTGATAGCTTGACCCCAAATTAAAAGAGACAAAAGATATATGTTTGCACAGTTGGCGGTACCTTTATGATTTAGTAACCTTAATCAGCAGAGTTAAGCAACGCTCTCTCTGGTCAGAACTCGGATGGGAGTTCCACAGCTGCTTCTCCCGGCACCTCGTGGTACGGCTGCCACAGAAAAAAGTTGATCTCGATTGTCATAATAACACCATGACAGTCGTTAGTGGGGTTGCAAGTCCCCATAAAATGTACAGTGATGCCTATAATTGGCCTAACGGCTGTTGGCGGAGTGCGGGATAAAATAAAAAAAAATAAAATAAATAAACTAGGAAATTTATATGATGCTCCAGAAGAAATTAAATTAATCGATTCATCTAGAGATATTGATAGTCGTTTAGATTCAGCGGCTTTAGCTAAAAAAATCAACTTTTTTATTTTATATACTGAGTTATGTTCTGGTTACAATTCGTACCAAAATTAAGGCTATAATCTTTTTCTCAGCTATAAGATTTTGTAAAGCAATATTGCTCATATAATTTTCTGAATACATTCTGGACAAATCTAAAATGGTTGCCGATGAAATTGATGTTAGTCGGTTTCGAAAATGAAATGCAAAAAAAAGCGGTTGTTTACATACGAAGCACAAGATGAGCCCAGCACAGATAAAACAGAACAATTCAAAATAAATTTTTATTATATTTATACTGCATAGGATTCAAGTTATTATAAAATTATAACAATTTTGGGATTTTAAATAAATTAGAAGGGGAGCCTAATGTACGTCGCGTGCGGCTCATTTCCTCCATTGCACTTCCCGTAAGGTTGAATGGCCCTCGACACCGAAAAGGTAAAAGAGGCTATTGATAATGAATGAATGAATGAATATAAATTAAAATATTTTTCTAATCCGAGCAATTATACTGAGCTTTTACATAATTGTAAAAATGTACACAGTATAAGTTCAACATTAACAATAACAATGATATTGATAAGATTTGAAATTTACGAAGCTATTAAAACTTTGAACCTTTTTAATGTCCCAGTTTCAGAATTCTAAAGATATTTTACAGTACCTACTTACATTTATGAAGAAGATTTTGATGGAATTTTTCCTAATTTAGTAATATCTGTAAGGATATTAGTAACAATGCTCAATCCGTTGCCTCTGTGGAGCGCAATTTCTCAAAACTCAAATTGATAAAAACATACCTGAGATCAACAATAGGACAGAAAAGCTTTTCCAATCTAGCAACACTATTGAAAATGAGGAATATTCAAACCTCTTTAATGCCTAGCGCAGACTGAAATCGAACCAATGGCGGTATATTTATTTTAATAAAGACGCTGAGACGGCGAGGCGTTATCACAAAACGTATTCATTTCAACGTGTATTTCATGGAATCAATACGTAAAATGTACGTGCGTTAGCATTCTACGGTTAAAAACATCAAATCTTTCAATTTAACAAACACAATAGTAATGCCGGTCTGGCGGTTAAAATGTTGCACGCGCAACTTCGCGTTTTTCTCCAAAGAATTAAACTCCACATTGTATTTTAGCAAATGCGAACATGCATTACGAGAATAACTAATGTTACCTTCTTTCCTTTGAAGAGATCCACTGTGTTATGAGTAAACTGAAATTACAACAAACATGTAATTCTGCACATCCGCACTGTAAAAAGACCGGAAGAAGAATACGCACATTTCCCTCTTTCTATTTCACGTGAGTATTGCTCTTCGGCTATTGGAGAAAAAAGTTAAAAAGTAAGGGTAAATAAAGGGCGGTTATTCCAAAATTAAATTATGCAAATATTACGTATTCTTGCGCCTCTAAATAACTGCAAAGTATCGTTTCTTCACTGGCGACGACTCTCATTTATTTAATTTAAAAGATAAAAATCCAGTGTGATACACGCACACAACTTCCTTTTACAGTGATCTTATAATTAGCCAAAAATGTTATTTTAAATTTTTAAGCATTTGTCAAAAATTACAAATTTTACAAAAACGGTACAAAATAGAGTGTTAGTTCAAAAGACAAATTTTCTCTAGAATTTTAAGCTGAATTCAAAAATCTAATAATATACCGGGTGTTCTATTTAAAATAGGAATTAATTAAAAAATAGAAAAAAAAACAAAAGAAACCCATTTTAGAAGTATTCAACTGGAAAATCACCTATCTCACACCAATACACATTAAAAATTTAATAAAAATGTAAAGTTTTAAAAAAATCGTTAGAGCCGTTTTTGAAAAAATCGAAAAAAAACTGAAAAATCACAAGAGTAAACACCTACTTCCGGTTATGCGATTTTCTTCAAAAGCTTGCTGTCGCATCTACAATCTACATAGTACACAAAACTTATACGTATATGAAGTTTCAACGCCATACCTCTTTCCGTTTTTGAGATATTCTGTTCATAGACAGACACACACACAGACAGACCAGTGAAAAAAAATATGTTGTTTGGGATCAGGGGACTCTAAAACGTGAAGATCTGTTGAAAACTCAATTTCGAATTTTTGGGGTGAATCCAATACTTTCTTTATTGTAAAAGGAAGTAAAAATGCATTATAATTGAATAAATTCCAATGAAATTATTTCAACTGTAAGATAAAAGAAACTAATTTGTAAGCTCCCACGCATTTTTTATAAACTTGGTACTACAAACATTAAAGCCTAATTTAAAATTGAAAAATGGGGTGTGGCCGCCACACTACTTTCTTTTACTGTGAACTTTGTTGTAAAACTTTAATTTAATTTTTTTTCAAAAACAATACCTACTTACAAAAAAACATGAGTTTTCAACAGATTTTCACGTTTTAGGGTCCCCTGAACCCAAAAAACATGTTTTTGTACATTGGTTTGTCTGTCAGTCTGTGTGTCTGTATGTCTGTCTGTGTGTGAACAGAATATCTCAAAAATGAAAAGAGGTATGGCGTTGAAACTTCATACATAAGTTGTGTGTACTATATCTAGATGCGACAGGAAGCGTTTGACGAAAATCGCATAACCGGGAGTATGGTGTTTACTCGTGATTTTTAATTTTTTTTTCAATTTTTTCAAAAACGGCTCTAACGATTTTTTTTAAACTTGACATTTCTATTACATTTTTAATGTGTATTGATGTGATTTTCCAGTTGAATACCTCAAAAATGGGTTTATTTTGTTTTTTTTTATTAATTCCTATTTTATTATTATTATTATTATTGGAGGTAGAAAGGCAGCTTTAAATAAAACACGGGATATATTACTACATTTTTGAATTCAGCTTAAAATTTTGTACGGTTTCTGTTGAATTTGTAATTTTTGAAAATTTTTGACAAATGCTTAAAAATTAAAAATCAATTTTTTGGCTAATCTATGTATACAGGGAGTTTATTATAACGTGCAATATGTGCAAATGCGTTTATTTTAAAATGCAATATGGAAACGTTACTGAGTATGTAAAAACATAATATATTGTACGGGGGATCAAATAGTATAAAAACTTCAGTTTACAGCAAGTATGTGAGTTATTACATGCCCTGTTGTTCTTTCTGATGCTTCTTTTTCAATAAAATTACGGTTCATATATTGCATTTTAAAATAAACGCATTTACCCATGGCATGGCGTACCTACCCTTAGAAACCAATAGTAACAATCAAGTCCTTATGGAAACGGGAATGCCACATTGCGCGTTATAATAAATTTACTGTATATAAAGGAAAGTCACAACCCTGACTAATCAACGCAGAGTCGTAACCAGTGGTACAAGGAACTTGAAATTTGGGAGGAAGGTTCAATTTGTTACGGAAGGTAGTGCTAAGAAGGGATTTTTTGAAATTCTACTCCTAAGGGGGTGAAAAGGGGTAAAATATGTTTTCAGGAATTCCAAAATATCTCTTTTTTTTGACATATAAATGTATTCTTAAAATATTTAGAAAGTTGTTTAAGGGATTTTAAAATGACTCTAAAAGCGGTAAAAAGGGAAAACTGAAAAGGGGGAGGGTGTTAAATTTATTAATTATTTTTCGCTGTGGGTTTATTTCAGGATAATATGGGCTGAAAGAATTTTTCAAAATTCCACCCCTAAGGGATGAAAAGGAGTAAACGGTATTTTCACGAATTATTCGATATCTCTTAGAATAAATAGGAGGATTTCAGAAAGTCCACCCTCAAGTGGTGGGAACGGGTATCTTGCTCTAATTTATGAATACAACATTTAGTTTGACCATTATACAGGGTCCGGCAATGAAACGGGAAGATTTCGTAAATAATTTTATTGTTGAAAAATTTTTTTTTTATAATTATTAATACATTAATGGAAAATAAAAGAGTAGCCATTTGATTTACAATGTTAAAAAAATATTTTTTGAATACTACATCTGCCAAATGTCCTCCGTTGACATTAAATTTATGCATTCTTGGAGTCGAGCCTGAAAGTTTTGCATCACTCTTCGCAGCATATCAACAGGTATTGCTGCAATCTCGTCACGAATTCGTTGTTTGAGGGCCGGGATTGTCCTGGGTGGATCAGTTGCAAACACTTTTGTTTTTAGGTAACCCCCACGAAGAGTGATGCAAAACTTTCAGGCTCGACTCCAAGAATGCATAAATGTCAACGGAGGACATTTGGCAGATGTAGTATTCAAAAAAATTTTTCTTAACATTGTAAATCAAATGGCTACTCTTTTATTTCACATTAATGTATTAATAATTATAAAAAAAATAAATTTTCAACAATAAAATTATTTACGAAATCTTCCCGTTTCATTGCCGGACCCTGTATATATATTTTAATTTTATCTCATTGTTATACTAAAACTATAGTTTTATCAATATATGCAAGGAGAATGACAATTACGTACACATTTCCAGTGGGTACGTGAAGCATAAAATAGTTGTGGAGTACTTTTTTCGGAAGAATATTGTGTCCTTTATACCTACAATATTTTTTGAAGCTAGGGGGGTGCCCTCGAATTCATATGAGATTTAGAAGAAAAAACATTTGTAGCCCGTGCGAAGGTCTGGCATCTTGCTAGTTACCTATAAGATCACTGTAAAAGGAAGTTTTTTTTGTATTCATCTGGGATTGACGAAGGAATTGCAAGATCTCGCTATCCAAAATCATTGCACGCTTTTGAGACTTCTTCGGTTATTTGAAGTACCTTTTCAGTAATAGATTCAGTTCTTGTTTCTTCTTTGTTTGCAAAAATCTTTCAAAAAAAAGCTACTACACGATTCCTTTCGTTTCTGTTGAATGAAGACAATTTGAGACCACTCTCTTTTTTAGCAGACGTACTCAGGGCCGGCGGAAGGTACAAGCAACACAAGAGACTGCTTGAAGCTCTGGTTTGCTAAGGATGCCAAATCACTCCGACATTGATGATACGGTAGAATTAATGCAAGAATTCTTTTATCCACATTACTATAATTTCTAAATTATATTGAAGTAAGATCCTAAAGCAGTGTTTTCCTCCATATTTGCCAGCTGCTAACAACTACGACCGAGTAGCCGGGACAGGTTCGTCAATATGTCTGCCTCTTTTCCACCGGCAGCAGCATTACTGTTCTCCGCCCACGACTAGCTGCAGTTTAGAAAATGAATATTGATTAAAAAAACAAAAAAATTAATGTTGCAAAGTTACCAGGGCCAAGAAGAAAATCTGCTCTAACACATTTGAGACAATGGAACAAAATTAAATGTATTTTTTTCGAATTTCAGGTTATCACTTTAACTACGTATTGGAGCTCATAGAAAGTGATCTTATAATAATGAATAATTTTATTCACAAGAATTATGTTTTGTTAAAGACGTTACATGTTGAAATTCTTGGTATGGCTATAACCGAAAAGTACAAAGTATTGGATACCTGCTGAAAGTTATCTTCTAGTTCTATTTTCCTGATTTTACCAAAATTTGATAATTCGTCAACGAATAAGTCACTTGTCTGCTCACAGAGATGTCAAGCGACTGGCGGTGATATGAATTTTATTGACGTTAGCATTCAACAAGTGAACGTTCATTCTCTAAACTGAAATTAATCAAGACGTACTTGAGGTCGACGATATCCTAATGTATTAGTCAAAACAATTATTTCAAGTGTGTACCGATGGATGGGACTTGTCTCCCACCTGAAAATTTGTCGACTTTTTGGTTTAATATAGAAGTATAAAATAATTCATTTATATATTCGATGTTAATCACCGATCAGTGGTATGCTGGTATGCAATTTAAATTTTTTTAAATAATTTTATCAAAAGTAGGTATATCCTACCATGTCATACTGACTAGCAACAATTACGTTTTCTTTTACATATTTTTTTATTGTTACATTAATTTGCTATGACAGATTTCTTGACTTTGCTAGTTTTTCATAACATCTAAATCAATATTTTGAAACAGAACATCAGCTTAAGTTAAAATTGTTTTCTAATTAAAAATTATTTGTAAAACAGAATCCATCTAAATTTTAAAAATGTATTAATAGTCCAGTGGCCAAGTACATTTTACCTGACAAAAGGTCATGTGGTTTTGGATTTTAGATATGTTGTATGTACCTAGGCCCTTATTAAAAATCTAAGTTTTCCAGGGCCGGATGCTCCGGCGTTCAGTTTTTGGCAGCCGCGCGCATGACGTCACTCACAGAGTAACATCCATTACAGAGATGGGCGTTTGTACGTATTTTAACTGATAACGCGTTTAATTTAATATTTAGAAAAAAATGTTTAATGCAAAAGATGTTTGTAATGGTTCATTTTATAGTTCAAAGATATAAAATTACTGGATTTTTGCATAGCTGTGGTCTTAAATTCCTTATATGACAGCAATACTTGTTTTTTTAAGGGTTTTGCCAAGAATTTTGCGAAAAAGGTGCAAGAAAAATTAAATATGTATCTAGAGACAAAATTTACTACAAGAGGGGGTAATAGGTGTTGGGTTATGCACAATTAATACAACAATACATAGGGTTTAAATGCGGCGTTTTATTAATGCTGTGTATACTCATAGAAAATATTTTAGGAAAATAATGGGGTGTATTCTCAAATAGAAGTTTTGAAATTTGTACAATGCATTATTTAAAAAATAAATAAATATGCTAATTTAAACTTAAACATTAAAAAAACATCTACAACTCAATTTTAACTCTAAAAACGTATAAAACTAAAAAATAAACATGAAATATATCGTTAAATACAGATAATAATGAATGAAAAGAGAATATAAACACAATAGTAAATAGGAGTATAAACATGATTAACCTAAGAAACAACTTTTTTCCATTTTCTTTTAAGATTACTTTTGTCCTTCAAAGCTTTAAGTTCTTTGATGCGAAAGAACATTCTGGATCTAAAAAATAATCGCTTGGCTTTTATAGGGCAGTCAATACTGCTACTTTTCTCCAAAAGATCGTGGATAAAATGTTGTTTTTCAGTAATTAAACCATCGCCATTAATTTCGAGAAACACTTTATTAAGTTCCTCAATTTGGGACATAAAAATTGAAGATGGTTTTGATAAACCACCCTCGCTGAGGTGATCTATCCACGAGAAGCTCTGGCTTGAGACACTTTGTAAGGTTGGATCCTGTAGTTTGTGGCAGACAAAACCTGTCAAATTTTCCAGCCCGTCGTATTCAAGCTCATTTAACTCTATTAAATCGGATTTTCCATCATTACAATCAGCTGATACCTCAGACGTAATATTTAGCTTTTTAATTAAAGTTTTACTTAGTGGGATATCTGGGCTATCATCTAATTCTACGTTAGAATAATCCGAATACGCTCCCTCGTTTTTCCCTAAAATAAAGGACCTTAATCTGTATTTGAATTCCAGGGGGCTTGGATGGTCATGGAGACCACCTTTTGCCCTGATCACTCCGAAAAAGTTTTCTATGACATCTTGATTAATGCGTCTTGTTAACAGGTATTGGGCGCCAAAACGACGATTCAGATCTTCCCTTTGCATTTGTAAAGCAGAATTGGACAGCAGTATACCTAAATTAAGACATGCATGTTATTAGAGTAACAATATTTTGTAAAATTACTCCCTTACCCTTTTGAAATGGCAATTTGCTTCGACTGTTAACGACCTTTAATTGAGTAATCACCTCAGACATTTTATTTAAAATCCGGTTCTGTTCTTCAAGGGCTAATCCGTAGGCCCTATTTCTTGCCCGGGAGTCAGCTATTGGGATGCTGACATTAAAGACATCGAACCAGTCATTTACCTAAAACAGAAAATTTATAAATATTGAAATAATTCAGAAAGAATAACATACTTACCAATTTAAAAAAATCTGCACACTCCAACCAATTTTCTGTTGTTTCAAACGAAGTGTTCCACATCGGGATATCGCACTTGACATGGTGTGGGAAAACAATTTAGCAGCATATTTCACCTTTTGCCTTTGAGGTCCAGCAACATTTAATTGGTCAAGGGTGATACTGTGTGTGATATTTAAATCTGAACCTGATGATACATTTATGGCCTCCTCTACAATTTGCTTCTTAATTATTTTATTGTTAATTAAAAATCCGTGGTCCACAAAATTATTTCTAATTAATTTTAGAAGATGGGGGGACGTCGGCGAACCCAAAAATGTTTTCTTTTGTCCTAGGATTTTCAAAGTATGGTTTAGCCTCTGAAATATTAAGATCACTGTGAAGCCCCCGATTTGCACCTCCCAAATCTGATACCATAGCAACAACATGGAAACCTACAATGTTTAGCATTATATATTTTATATGATTTATTGAAAAGTTACACTTACCAGAATCCTCCACAAATGTAATAATGTCCATTAAAATGGCAGATGTCATTTTACAATCAAAATTATAAAAAATTGGTTGCTTCCATGATCTGAATTATCCCTTAATTACAGCAACCTGAACATAATCGTAAGGTTTCACCGCAGAGTCTTTTGCTAGGTCATACTGATATGCCTTTCTTACTTTCATTTCATCAAATACAATGGTACATACACGATCGTTTTCAGTCATATCAGCAAATTCGGCAATTTTTAAAACATTTTTTAAAATCCCTGGCTCTAATTTTATTTTTCCTAACCATTGCTTCAATGTAGAGACTGCTGGATAGGGAAAACCTTTTTTTAGACTAAGCCTGTATGCTCTAGGGCCAGCAGCATACATTGATACAGCGCTTGAAATTTCGCTTACAGACCACTTAATTCTCTTTTGGCTGTTAATTTTTTAATTTGATTTTCGCTAAATACTTTCTTTACCCCAGCGAGCTGATATTTCAGTTTTTCATTCTCCCTCGTTACGTCTAACAATCTACGTTCGAGGGCATTCATATTTTCATTTGTTTGAACACTAAAAAGTTTAATACATAAGCACATGATAAAAAAGTACAGAGAGATAAAAATTAAATCAGCTCATAATATATAAGAATATCCATCACCCTATTTCAGAAGTAGTACTCAGCTCCACCACCATATTACAATCTAAATTTTGACCTTGTCTAATATTAATCATTTCTGGTTCCGGTCTAGGCTCAGTTATATCTTCACCACTATCATGCAAAAAATAAACATACTATCAATCTAAATTTAAAACTTACATGTTTTTGGCCATGATGTCTTTAATAAGTTGAGCTCTTTGTCTTTTTTCAAAGACAGTTTTTCGCTTTTCACTAGCACCAGATGTCGAAGGTCCAAATGATGGAACACATTGGGATTGCGGTAAATTTTGCGTGGGTATTGCATCGTCCTTTAATCCACGATAATTCTTAGGGGTGTAACCCAAAAGAATATGTTTTAAATTCACCTTATAGTCACTTTCACAGAAATGCTTGGTACAAATTACAGCGTTTTTTACATTAACTTTGTCTTCCCTCTTGGTTAAATGTAACCACTTCTTGCTCAGGTTCACGTCTTTAGGAAAACTAAAAAACTTAACGTCTTTGCACGGATTCTGTTTTGATTGGTTATCGGAATCACATCCTACAACGGCATACCACATTTTGAACAGTTTAATATCCAAATATGGTCTATATAAAAACTATGTAAAGTTAATTTAAAACACACACACCGAAATATTGAAAAAGGTTAGTTTGGCACCCGAAAAGCACTCTGTCAGCACAGCACAGCCAAGGGCAACTCTGTGAGTGACGTCGCCCGTCAAAATAAGGAACGCCCACTAATGCGCAACAGCCTATCTTCAGTTGGGTATATCGTGTAAGTTTTCTAATGTGGTGCGCTTGTGCGCACGTCAGTACGACCACTTTTGTGTCCCTTTTTTCGGTTTTTGCTTGATAACTCTTTAGTAGCACGTTCTACAAAAAAATTGTTCTATCAGTTTTTGTTCAGCACAGAATTTGCTATAATTTACTCTAATAACATTCTTTTTCTAAACCTCATAATTACCGAAAACCGAGTCTCAAAGGTAAAAAAGTTACGAAAAACTGAAAAACACGTTTATTTTTAAACAATTTATTCCACTGACGTTTGGCCTACTTTTATTGATCAAACTCATTCAGATATGATCTACAAGAGATTCTATTTCTTCATGCATATAGTGGGTGTGACACTACATCGCACAGTGGTTCAAAATCAAAAAAAGTCGATCGAAATTCTTATCTAGTGAAGGAATTGCATTTTTCCATTAAAATATTGTGGTGTAAGACTACAAATACAGACTAAAGCTTTGATAATAATAATATTAAAAAATAACAAAAATAATAATAATAATAATAATAATAATAATAACGAAATATTTTCTTTTGCGATTTTGCAAAATAAATTATTTTAAGGGATTTATATGTTTGAATATCATATAGAAATAAAAACAAATCAATGCATTGATAATAATAATAATAATAAAATGACATAATTTTATTTTTCGCAATTTTGCAACTTAGAAATTATTTGAAATGTTTTATTATTATGTAAAAATGATAACAATTGCACAATATTTAAATTTAATTACAAAAACATGAAGCTATAGAAATACAAATTAATTTTAAAGTATTGAGATTGTAAAATGATATAATAATACCTAATAGCGTAGAATACGATATAATGCGAAGTCATACTTGTCTTCTTCAGAAATATTAATCAATTGGAGGACATCAACATCAGTAATCTGTTGTTTTTGTTTGCCCTGTAAAAAAGAACTTGATTTGGGATCTAAACTTAAAATTAATTGGTGGAAAACATCTTCATTTATGTTCAGGACACTAATATTCCCTGGTGTTGTGTTCCCTATATCGCCGCAAATCTTTATTTTTAGCTTCTTGTGTCTCTTCGGATAATTTATAGAAGTAGGTACACAATGAAGAATATTATCCTGGAATTTTATTTATTTGCCAAATTTCTGTATAATTCGTTCATTATTTCGTTTTACGTTCTTCCAATTTCTGATATATGACGCGAAAAAATGTGTTCTAGTGAAAACTATAAGTGCCTTTGTAGCAACCTCATTTCCGTTTGTATGAAAACATCTTTTAGATACTCTATAATTTTTTCGAACTTCAATGGATAATTCGATATTTTCTATAAACTCTTCGTGTAAAAAGAAACGTGCAACTGGGCGAACCGCCATTGTTATATACACAAAACACACAAAGTAAAGTTATACAACAACACACAATATTAAATCACATCAAAACAGCCACTAAAAATGCAAGCAGCAAGCGACAATGATGCACGCTAAGACAGCAATGCTGCACCGCGCTAAAATAGTCTATGGACACCGGCACCGACCGCCCCATTACATGTCGTAAGGGGTGCAGGGGCAAACCGATGCAAACCAATGAGGTGTTTTTGTTTACCTAAGATCCTAAGCAATAATGTGAACTACGAATCATTTTGTCCTCTTTTATCCTCTGTTTCATAGAATACAAATAGTGCGAAATTTACTCGAATATGAAGGGTCCATTAAGTACCCGCGAATTTAAAAACGGGTAATTTTTTTTAGAAAAATAATACACTCAGGTGATAGCTAAAGGTCCAAACTTTCTCAACATATTCATTTTTCTTAAATATTTTGCAAGAGAACGTCTACACAGCTCATAGAAGAGGCCGCATTAAAACAAAAATCTTTTTGTTCATCACACGTTTCTGGACTAATATTGTCTTTCTACGTAATTTAATTTTGGAATTATGTATTTCAGAAGTTGGCCAGATACTAGAAGAACAATTGTGTGTCATGTTTAACATCATATAAAACAATAAAAAATTTAACTTTGATCGACTTTTTTTTATTTTGAACCGCTGTGCATCGGCCCCATTTGGACATGGAAAAACGAAATTTTGCAGTGTTCTTCAGAAGCACCTTAATTTAGTTGAAGCAGTAAGTGCATTCATAGAGCCTGAAGCTACTCCTGACCAAATTGGATAAGCAGGTGAGAAATTTTTCGTAGCCTTGTATGGTGGGGACATGAATGCTAAAACTCTTTATGGTCTACACTGTCAGCTTTTTGAAAAATCTGTGAATAAAAGCAAGTTGCCAAACTGCTACCACCGCAAGATGCAACCCAGTATCATGCATTACGCATATATCATCAAGTCATCACTTTTGTGTCACTGTTTTCGGTTTTTGCGTCCTACAAAAAAAATTACCTCTACCTTTTTATAGAGCACAACATTGGCTACAATTTACTCCAGTAACATGTTTTTCTAAACTTCATAGTTATCGAAATACAAAGCTTCAAAGCACAAAAATTTTTCATAAGTTAGGGAAAACTAGGTACGACAATAACACAGTGTCCATCATCTTAACGGTTATTGGTTCAATTTAAAGACAAAATGAACACTTTGCAGCCATATGAAGGTATGATAGATATGTGCATTAAAAATTACAAATAAGACCACAATACATTGAATATATATATATATATAAATTGGCTCAAGCAATACATTTACAAATAAGAAGTATATAAAAACAAAAAGAAACAAATTAGTTCAATTTAAAGACAAAACGAAATAATTTTGTATTGAAATGATAGATATGCGAGGGTTGGGATGATAATTGGTTAGCCTAACAATGAAAGACCGGTTTTATGTTTTAAAAATTATTTTTATTTTTTAACATAGCCTTTTAGACACTCAATACATTTTGTACAGCGATGCTCAAAGGCTTTGATCGCATGACGAAAGGTGCTTTACTCAAAGTCTGCAAAATGGGCCCCAACAATGGCCGTGGCCTTTTCAACAGATGAAAATTTGTATCCGCCGAGGAAAATGTTTAGCTTAGGGAATAAATCGAAGTCCAAGGGGGCCAAATAGAGTGAATAAGGTGGATGCGGAAGCAAATCGTGCTTTAATTCGATGACTTTACCGATTGCAGTAACTCTAGTGTCAGAACGTGCATTTTCCTGGTAAAAGCCAACCCGGCACCCATCATGCAGACAGTTTTTTCGTGCCCAACTCTTGGGTTAAAATATCGCACATCAGCTCTTTTGAGATGTTTACTACATTAGCTATTTCACTCAATTTTAGTCATTTGTTTTTCAACACCATATCGTGGATTTTGGTAACCATTTCTGTTGTAGTGACACTTCTTTGGCATTCAGAGCAGCGCTCGTCTTGGACGCTGGTGTGGCTCTATTAAATTTAACCATCTAATTTTTTTTGGTCGTATATGATGGAGCAGATTCACCCAGCACAGTTTTCGTCTAGTCAAAAATGGTTGCACCTTTTAAGACTTTTGTATGCAAAACATTAAATAACCGCACAATGGTCAGTATTTTTCATTGTTAAACAAATACAACATACATTTTCTTTAAAGAGCTGCTAACAATCAACTATTTCACAGATGGACTATATTTTCATTATTGCCAATTCAAAGATGGAAGTTGCCATTTTTGAATATACATTTATATTTATGTATTTAAAATGTGTGGAGGCTAACTAATTATCATCCCGCCCTCGTACCTATAAAAAATAGACAAAATTCAAAGTAATAATAATACAGATTAATACAAATAAGGCACACATGCAAACATTTTTTTTTTGTATAGAAACGTTAAACTTTTGATCTTTCGGTTCTATCTGTAGTGTCACCTTCATCACTTTCTATAACAAAGGTAAAATGTAAAGGTATGATTCCGATGGTGACCGCAGACTTCAAACGGCAGACTGCAAACTGCAGGCTGCAGCAGCAGACCGCCGATGACAGTACTGGTTTGAGTATTTTATATGAAATACATTCTGAACATAGCGCCATTGTCGCTTGCGGTCACACCTCGCCGCCACGGCAGACCGCAATACCGATCAAGAACCAGTTGCGACGCTGACCGCAGAGCGACAACACGTGTTTTTTCCTTTAAAAATAAATGAGTTTTTCAGAAGCAGAGAATGATAAATTAATAAACATTATTGCAAAATATCCAGTTATTTATGGCACAGGACACGCTAGTTATCGAAATAACCTAGTAAAAGAAAATGTTTGGAAAAGCATAGCAAAGGAGCTCAATAAAAACAGTGAGTAGTTTTTAGGTTATGTTCTTTATTTTATTCATAAATAATTGGTCTAATAATGATACAATAATCTCTGAAACTTATTTGTGGCGTGAATTGCAATTCATTGGAGGTTGGTGGTTTTCAATCTCCGTGAAAAAGCTAAGTTTTCTTGTTCCTTGTTAATTGTTATTCGTTGACAACGAGGGCAGATTGTCCTTAAAAACGTCCGTTATTTAATACGTTATTTAATAATTTTAATTTGCAGAGTGGCGAAATACCCAAAAAAGAATATGAATTAATGATACAATCTGATATACGGATGGGGCCACAATTATAACGGGTGTTCATAAACAGTCGTCATCCCAGTAGGTTTTGACTTCAGAAACGTATGTCTATTAAAATTGACAAATAATGCGCTATGACAGTACTCAATGACGTTTCATTGTGTTGCACGAATTAATCAAAGACATAACATTTTGTTTTTCAAAGCAACTGGGATGACGACTGTTTATGAACACCCGTTATATAACAGCAATGAGATAACATGAATAACAAAATAGAATGCTTGAGTAAGAAAGAGATTGCCATACGAAGAAATTATGTTAGTAGGCATGTTTAGTTGACAAATGTCATAATTAAATTAAGTGTCGAGCCTTCTCGAATATTTGCTACTATGTTTATCTCTTTCTTACTCAAGCAATACGAGTTATTTTCTTGTTCATGTTAACTCATTGCTGTTATATATAATTGTGGCCCCATCGGTATAGGTACTAGTGTTGATGTTTATATCATTTCATTTATATTAGTACCTACCTACATTTTGTGGATATAATTATTCAATTCTTCACGTTCCGCTGTCAAAAGCGGCGTCTTGCCATGAAACTGCGCCGTATTCGCTACAGAAGAAATCTTTAAGTTTGTCTCTAATTTGAAATCCTTCACTATTAGAAAATCCACCAAAACGAGCAAAGTTGAGCATGTTGTCTTGGCTGGTTTCTTCATTATTATAATTAAACAGTGGAACATTATTTTCTTCGAGATAACCATCACGCAGAAAATTGTGTAAACAACAAGCTGTTAATATCAGATCATCAACTACATTTGGAGCTATAAAACACTCTAAACACTTGGCTTAATAGCCCAAAAGCGTTTTCCGTCACTCGACGACCTCTGCATAATCTGTAGTTATAAATTTGCTTCTCTCTTTCTAATCTTACCACCTTTCTAGAATAGGGTTTCATCATATAACTACTGAGTGCAAATGCTTTGTCTTCAATCAGAAAATGGGGTATCATTACATCTGTACCGGGCAAACGTTTCGGTGGTGGGATATTAAATCTCTTAGTTGCTATTTTCTGTCCAATCACAGATTTTTGAAATATACCATTGTCAGATTCTTTGCCATAAGCACCAGCATCAACTGCTATAAATTTATAAAGTAAATTTTTTTCTATAATAATTTTCAACGTCAACTTTCTAGCGGATAAGTTGCATTCCTGCAGGGTCCCTAGTTGTAATAATGTTGGTACATAGATTTTTAGTTCTTTTCTTCCACTAAAAAAAATGATTGTCATTTTGACAGGTATGTCATAATTTAATATCGCTTCATTCATTTTTGCATTTAAAATATTTCTTGGTTTTCTTTTTTTGTCCAATTTTATTGATGATGATGATGATTCCATGTTAAAAAAGAAATTTGTCAGGAGTTCAAATTAAGAAACTTTGACATTCAAAATTGACACATAACCATAATTTTGAAAAAGTTCTACCAACACGAGGTATAAAAATTTCCTAGCATTTTAATCACATATCTACCAACATTGTAACACTTTGACAGTTATTATAGAAAAAAACTTACTTTAATTTGCATTGACAATAGCCAACCACACAATAGAAAAATAATCTTTGTAATTAAAAAATAGTGGTCCACTATTTTTAGGTGCTCTAATGCGCATGTTTACCATCAATTCCTCCAACGCAATTAGGTATATTCCATTTCTGCCAAAAATCTTGTTCAATATGTTTAAAATCGTTTTCAGTAAGAGGTGTCATTAAGACTGGCATTAATTTCTGTTTCAAAAACATAAGTACACATTTCACAATTCGGGATATGTAGGACTCTGATATATGGTATGCAAATGACAAGGATTTATAATTTATAGCTTTCTCCTGTGGCCAAAAATCTGTAACAAACAATTTTTTATTGAAATAATAATTTTACGGTTTAATTTGCAGCTGAAGAGTGTAAGAAAAAATGGAAATTCATTCGCGATGGTTACAATAGATTTAAGAAGAAACATAAATTAGGTACTGGTTCGGCTGCCCCAAAAAACTCAAAAGATCAGAGACACCAACAATTACTATTCCTGGACGGTCTTTCCCAGCACCGATCTGGAGGTTCGAATATACCATTGTCACCACAGGAATTTACAGAAAATGAGGAAGATGCTGATCAATGAAGTTCTGAGAAGCAAGTTCTTGTGGGAGAATCTGCAGACCCGGTTTTGTCCATTAATAATGAAGCGCAAGAAGGTGACGACAACATAATTATTGAAACAATAAATGATGAGCCCAGAGAACAAATACAACCAAAAGAAAAGCGCCAAAAACGTAACAAGGAAGATGAACTGGTTGAAGATGTGGAAAGAAAGAGATGAAAAAAGGCAAACATTATTAAAGTTAACTTTGAAAAAACACGATGACGATGTGGAGTTGTTTAGCCGCCACATTGCTGAAGTATTATGAAACTTGTCACCAGTTGAGAAAGCAGAAGCAAAGAAACATTTAAGTCTAGTCCTATCGAATTATGAAATTAAGGCAGCAAGAAATGCATCTTCAACGCGAAGTTCTTCAGCTCTGTCACATTACACGTCTTTCTCTGATATTACTGCATCAGCATCTTCATCAGAGTACCCATCTCCTATGCCAGATAGTGCTTATGACTTGCCAGGACCTAGCAATGCACCACAATTCCCTAACTTATCGTATTATACACCTGGACCAGTCCATTATAATATGCCGAATGCCTATTCTCACATTAGTGCTATGCCAACCTCACCAGAACCTACTGTATTATCATCTCAAGCAAATCAAGAAAGTGAAGAAAGTAAAAAAGAAACAGAGTATCATAATTCGTAAACTTACTTCAAAGTCAAAAACAATTTTTCTTCTGCACTTATAGATTTCCTTAGAATTTTTGGTTTGATTTCGTCATAAATAAAAGTAAGTATAAAATTAAACTGTTTTTTATTTAAACGACAGTAGCTTCTAAATATATCTTCATCCGCCATTAAATGATTTTTAATCAGCACTGAATATCTTCCTTCATGTAGTCTGTTTTTAAATAAAGGAATCGTAGCTTTTCTTTTCGGTCTAGTATATAATAACAAAAAGTCATCGTCGTCTTCTTCTTCTTCCAATAAAAGACACAAAATTCTATCGGTAGAGTCTCCAAACATGTCTGATGTGCTGCCTCCAACACTTCAAAGCGTCTGCAAGACCAACTTGTTGCCGTGAGCAACGTTGATCTGACCACAGACAGCAACGGCACTGCCGTCTGCGGCTGCAGCCTGCAGTTGCAGTCGATTGCTGCGGTCATCTTCGGAATCATACCTTAATGTCTACATTTTGTTGGGCAATCATCTGATCAATTATTGAAACCGCTTCTTCCTCTATGTGATCGTCATTTGTAATAGTTTTAGGAACATCCAGGCATGATTGTCCACAGAAATTATTACGAGTAACAAAGCAATGCAAACCAGCTTTTCAGCAGCTGCAGGCCTTAGCACACACACCCTTTCCTACATTGGCAAAAAATAGTCTGTAGCAACGAATCTGGTGCGGCATTTTTTGTTATTTTAATTCGAGTCAGTCCTTGCCTGCTTATCGCCAGCCACAATCCAAAGGGTTATTTTCCTTGTCTATCAATGTTTGGACTTGATGATATAATGCGTAATGCATGATACCGGGTTGCATCTTGCGATGCTGGCAGTCTGGCAGGGTGAAATTTGCTTTTAGTCATAGATTTTTCAGAAATCTGACAGTGATGACTGTCAAGAATTTGAGCATTCATGTCCCCACCATACAAGGCTACGAAAAAGGTCTCAGCTGCTTATCCAATTTGGTCAGGAGTAGCTTCCGACTCTCTGAATGCACTTACTGCTTCAACCAAATTAGGGTGCTTCTGAAGAACACTGCAAAATTTCGTTTTTCCATGTCCAAATGGGGCCGATGTAGTGTCACACCCACTATATGCATCAAGAAATAGAATCTCTTGTGGATCATATCTGAATGAGTTTGATCAATAAACGTAGACCAAACGTCAGTGGAATAAATGGTTTAAAAATAAACGTGTTTTTCAGTTTTTTGTAACTTTTTACCTTTGAGGCTCGGTATTTTGGTAATTATAAGGTTTAGAAAAAAATGTTATTAGAGTAAATTATAGCAAATTTTGTGCTGTACAAAAACTGGTAGAACGATTTTTTTGTAGAACCCGCTACTAAGGAGTTATTAAGCAAAAACCGAAAAAAGTGACACAAAAGTGGTCGTACTGATGTGCGCACAGGCATGCTAAATTAGAAAACTTAGATTTTTAATAAGGGCTCAGGTACACAAAGAATCATTGAAAATGAACAGGGCTATGCAACCAACATTACAGTAGTTGATTACGTTTTCTGAATTCCTCTTGTCTCTAAAGTAGAATCGTGTTGTTCTAACTCTCTACCCATCGTAATAATACAATAACGTTGCACGCAATTGCAAAAACGTCGGTTAAGTCAATTTGAAATGCATAGACCTGTTCATTTTCAATGATCGCAAGTGTACATACAACATATCCAAAACCCAAAACTACATGACCTTTTGTCAGGTAACCACCCCTTTTCATGACCTGGCCACTGGGCTATAAATAGGTAGTAATAAAAAAAACAATGTGTTTACAGTATTTTATTTGAAAGCACCATGTTCATGCAATTTAATATTATATATTTTAATAAAGTAGGTAGTATTACTAAGAATAATAATAATCATTATACAAACTAAGTACAAGTAACTATAAAATTTCACATAGATATCAAAGCCATTAATCAAAAGTTCACACAAATATTATATAGGTATTTATACTAATATAAATTTGTTTCAAATATATAAACAGCGTATCAAAAGTTCTATATAAAAGTATAAAATAATACAAATAGCGATATAAAAATGAGCCTTGATTTTGAAACGCTTAAGCGCCTTTTTCTTGGTCTACCACCTCTTTCGTAGAGAAGGGATTCTTCTCGCACGTCTCACCATGCTTCAGTTTGCTAGCATCGAAGTTCTCTATGCCAGAAATTAGTTGCTGTTTGCCTTTTTCTTGTTGGATCACTGAAAAACCAAACGAAATTTAGTAACTATTAAAATATTGCAATTTATTTAAAGGTATTTTAAATAGAGGATTAATAATTTTTAAAAGTTGTAATTCTAATTAGAGTATCAGATTGGTTCATGGTATTAATTACTAGGGAATTACAGTAACTGTCACTAATACAAAGAACAATTAAAAAGCTTAAGGATATTATTTTAAATGCCACAGTGTTGTTTCTATCCTACCTTCAGGATCGGACAGAACAGTTTTTTCAAGTGTTGTTGCATGCTTCATGGTAGATTTATCAAAATGTTCAACTCCATTTTTGAAGTTCTGGTGTACTTTCTCTTGTTGGACCGCTGGTTAGAGCAACAAGCAAAATCCATGCAAGATAAAATAAAATGTACACAAGCAAAATTAATTTTCAATATAATGTGCATTCAAACTAGTGATACTTTAAAACAAGCATTGCCATCAATCAATTACAAGCTTAATATGAATCGGTGAACAGATCAAATCAACAAAGGAAATCTGCGTCGCCAGCTAGACGACGAAGAAACAAAAGAACAAAAAAAACATTTGTTTACCGAAACGCCACGATCCTACACAAATTTCAAATAAAAACCTCTGTAGAAAATAAATTACGGCATGTCAGTCTAAAAGTACACAAATTTCCAAATAACAATCTCTGCAGAAATAAAACGATAAAATGCAAACAGCATGCTAGTTTCTAAAGTACAGCAAATCACCCCGCAATAAAACACCAGGGCAAGCCGGCGAGCAGAGCCTCTAACAGCAGCCCAAACTCACGCCAAATTGAAATCTAATTTTAATTAACAACGGCACTCCTAATCAATAGTGCGCTCTATAGAAACCACATAGGCATAGGAAAAATTAGCCGCTACTTAATCAAATTACCCTCAAGTCGCTAATAAGCATACAGGCCGACTAAAACGATTTTTTCCCTCCGACGAAAACATCGCGGCTCGCCGTGCGAGCGAAGTTTGCCCGGACCCAGGACAGAACAAAGACGTATTCCCTAAACGGCTAAATCGGGACAAAGGCCAAATACAGCAGGCGAATGTACAAATATTACAAATTAAATTTTAATTAACGGTAGGAGGAATCAAATGCAGGAGTATTTGGTATCAAAAAACAGAAAAACTCAGCGCGCAAATAATAAAAACAAGGAGAACTTTTTAACACACTCAGTAACAATAATGCTTAAGTAATTTTATACGCAGAACTCGGGGGAAACAAATCTTTATTTTAATTAAAGCCAAACAAAACATAGCAAATGGGGTATCATTGGAATCGGCATTTCAACTGCCAGCCATTGCGATACCTACTCATCAAGGCGCTAATATGTAAATACGGGGAAAATAAGCAGTCATCCCTTCTCCTCGGACCAATGAGCGTCCAGGAAGCGCAAAACAAAGGACGGGGCTCCTTTAAATAGAGTTACCCAGTCCAGAATAAATCACTCAACCCCGGAGAGTCCCAGCAGCATTCAGTTTTCCAGGACCAACTAGCAGCTCTCTTCAGGGCCATCCAGCCACTTCAGGACTTAGGACGAGAACCAGCCAGCGCTCTTCCGGACTTTGTCATCAGGGCCATCCAGCCACTCCAGGACTTAGGACGAGAACCAGCCAGCGCTCTTCCGGACTTTGTCATCAGGGCCATCCAGCCACTCCTGCCCCGACAGCAGCCCACGTCGCGGCCTCCGCTGGCGACGGACCACCTGTCCCCGTACTCCCCTAGCGGAAGCCCGACCCCGTGCCCCAACAACGCTCCGCTCCAGCCACCGTCCCCGAGGGGGTTACTCGCGCCGCCGAAACCCCAGGAACCTCGCAGCCCCGCTCGACGCCCCACCCAGAGCGTCGCCAGCGCCCACTACGAGCCGTGCTCCGTTCCGCTCCCCGGGAGGATCGGACCGCTTCCAGGCCGCGTTCCCCGCCTCCGACAACCGGGAAAGGCCGCCCCATCACCTCCCGCGCCACCGGCGCCCGAGTCTAGACGACTGTTTTGTACATATTTCTTTTCTTGTTTTTTTTTCCTCTTGTATATATATAGTGGTAAGTTGGTTTTTGTTTGTATGCATTATCGGGTCATTAGCAATAAACGTATTAAAATTTTACACCAACTATTTAGCAGCATCAATAAGGGTAACGCCTACACCCCTCCTTCCGCTGACGCCATTGTAGAACCTACCGCTGAGCATAGACCGAGGCGTGTTAAGCTCAACACGTATTTCAACTATCTGATTAGCTTAAAATAAATAAGTTGTACAAACCTTCATTGTCAGGTAGGAGATTTCGCTCTTGTGTTTCAGTGTGGTTTAGTTTGATAAAAATGTTCAATACCTTCTTTTAAGGTCTTTTCTGTTTTTACAGCTACAGAAACTTTTATACTATTTTTATTAAAATTGGCCAATTATAAAACCCACAACTTCACATATATAATTGTATTTTTGTAATATAATACAGAACTTTTAGTTAAACTCAACTTTTAAAATTTGTGAGTAAATGCAGTATTGAAACGTATGTAAGTATATGGACTCAAGACAAAATATGGATAAAAAGATTAACTGGTAATAGTGAGAAACTCACAATATTTTACAAATTGACAATCTTTGGGTTATGTTCACATTTACTAAATATTTAAAAATTGCCAGTAATGCCAAATTTTTTTGTAAAATTATAACTTTGGAATAATATTTTTCTGAATCTCAATAAAATTCAATGTCAAATTTAAGAATGGATGTAATGGTAAGCTACTTTTCTACAAATAAATTAGTAGCAAAATATGTAAAATTTGGGGTTATCCCCTGATGCGTTTCCAGAAATCATATTTACTCACTTTTTCAACTTAAACATGATAAAGCTAACTCTGGAGCTGTAGGTGTATCAACAAAATATAAAGCTTTAAAAATAAAGGTTAGATAACGTAATATGAAAAAGGTTTTACAGGTATTTATTTAAGTTTTGGTGGTCTGTTCTGGGGCACCGCAATGATTGCATCTGAGAGAATCGATAAAGCCGCACTTGTGCAGATTTTTGTAAGTTCTTCCTTTTCCTGTGCGAATCCTCTTCAAGCTGCACCATTGCTTGCGTGGAAGAGAAAATCCTGGTACGCTTTCAGTAGGATTGTGTAGTAGGTGACCATTATTAACATCTGCTTCTTCCCAGGCTGTTGTCCATATTTTTTGAGCATTAAAATCGGTGGCCAGTTCTTCGGTAGCCAGTGTATAAGGCGCATGTCTAGATTTAAGATGAAGACGTCTTCTGATGATAGAGTCAGCATTGGAATGGATGGGTAGTGTCGGCACACGAACGCATTTTTGGTACTGGTTATTGAGGGCTGCTAATCGTCTGATGTTTGCTGGGGGGCTGTGTTACTTAGAACTGGTAGTCAAGGTAGCGGTGTTGACTTTAGTGTTCCTGTAATTATCCTCATTGTCTGATTTAGCTGAACATCTATCAGATTCGTATGTTTGCTATTGAGCCAAATTAGGGCACAATATTCTGCAGTTGTGTACACCAAAGCAATGGCTGATGTTTGAAGGACTTCTGCACTGGCTCCCCATGACGAATTAGCTAGCTTTTGAATGATGTTCGTTCGTGTTTTAAGTGTGGCAGCAACCTTTTGCAAATACGTCTTATAGGTAAGGTTTCGGTCTAGAGTGACTCTGAGGTATTTAGGACTGCTATTATGTTTCAGTCGCACTCCATGAAAGTGAATATCAAGCTGATAGTTTGCTAGTTTATTGTTCAAATGCAACATTTTAACTTCAGTTTTGTTGGGATTAGGATGTAGACCCCAATTGGTAAAATACGTATTTAAAATTTGAAGATCGTTAGCTAGGATGGCTTCAGTTTCTCCAACAATACGGTGTTGTGTAGTTATTGCCATGTGATCTGCATAAATAAACTTTTGAGCGGTAGTATCTGGAATGTCAGCGGTACAGATGTTAAAACGTGTTGGAGCAAAACACACAGAGAACTGAAACCGGTTTTCTTACCATTCAGATGGACCTGAAAGAGCATATCGGATAGCATATTGAGGAGGCGGATAAATCTCTGACAGGGAATAATGTTATAAGTTTTGAGTAGCAAGCCATCCTTCTAGACGGTATCATAGGCTGCGGTTAGATCTATGAAAACCACAGAAGTTTTAAGTTGACTTTCATCATCGTCATCATCAAGTCGTGCAATCTTAAGATTATGGCTGGCGCATAGTCGCGTCTTAAAATCCTAGTTTTTGAGGAGGATTTCTCCTCTTTTCTTTGGTTTATTACAGATCCTTGAGTGTCCTGGCTTCGAACGTTATTTTCTTCTACTCCGCTCTTTCCTTGCATTTCATTTTCCAGTCTGTTATTCCCAGTGTTCTTGTGTCTTCCTCTACTTGTTTTAGCCATCCTTTTTTGGGTCTTCCCTTTTTCCTAGGGCCTAGTGCGGTCCATTGAGTTATTCTCCTTAGCGTTTCAGTCGGGGTTCTCCTCATGATGTACTCTTTATCATAGCTGCTATTACCTCACACATTCAGCAGAACTTCGTTAAGACATAATATTTAATGAGAATACAAAATATTTTCGGACGGTGTAACCGTTATTAAAATGCAATTCCATCATCAAAGGAAAACTCTCAATGTGTTCGTTTACCTTTTCAAATCACTTACTGATACTTTACGAATTTGTTCTTTTATGTCTCTCTATTTTTAGCTATAAAAATTCTTCCATTTTCTTCATTCTTAAATGTTTTTGGAAAAGTCGTTGCAAACTCTAATGTTGAAAGCAATTTAATAAAAACCCTATAACCTTCCTCTACAATTTTTCTATTTACCCGCAGCCCTATTAGCCCATCTATCTAGGCACTTACTGCGCATTTCATTTCTGCATTTCCAATTAGTAAAAAAGAAAATTCTCTTTGAGTTTCTATGGGGTATAATCTAGTTTTTCTTGTAATAGTAATTATTACAATCTGGAAAGGCAGCACCAGGTAGTTTTTTATTTGTATTACTTTTAACAATATTTTTAATTATCTGTGAAATCTGCAATCTTTAACTAACATAAAAATGTAAATTTTATTACTTGATTGTTTATAATTTACTTGGAACAACACCATTTGTTAAAAGATTCTGCATTTTTTTGGATAATAATTAATAACTAAACTAAGGTCAATTGTAACTAGTGGATAACTGCTTTAATTAACCAACATCACATAGCAGGCACACAGTAAATCGCAGCAGAATGCTGCTTATTACTGTACATTGGTTGTTTCATAATATTATGCACTAGACAATTATTTAAAAACCCTTACCATAGTAGCTGGTGTCTTATGCATACATACATAATCTGTAACCCCTTATACCGTTTACAGTGTCGGGGTGCCGAGCGCACCGAGCCGCTGAGGGTGTGTGCATTTTAAATTCGGCGGAGGTACTTGGGGTAGTGGAGCCTGTCTAGCTAGAACACTACGCCCGCTCTCCAGATGGTCACCCATCCAAGTTCAGACCAAGCAGACTGGTGCTTAACTTTTGCAAGTGCCGTGAGAGATGCATCACCACTCAGCCGTACTGCCGGCTGGTGTCTTATGATACCTGGTATTCCTAGAGTTTGTAAAGTACGTTTTTTTTCTATAATAACTGTCAAAGTGTTCCAATGTTGGTAGGTATGTGAGTAAAATGCTAGGAAATTTTTATACCTCGTGTTGGTAGAACTTTTTCAAAATTATGGTTATGTGTCAATTTTGAATATCAACGTTTCTTAATTTGAACTCGTGACAAATTTCATTTTTTTACATGTAATCAAACTTTCATTATGTTTATTTTCAAATATTATAAGTTTAATAATTAATAAAATTGCAATATTTTACTATGCTGTTCGTTTTACCCACTATGACATACGAGCCCAGGCTCATAATAGTTCGGCCCGCACACATTTTTGAGTAGGTGCTTTAATATAATGCAAAATCTATACAAATGGTGAAACATTTCAACAAAACTATTACAACTACAATAAAATATACACTTTTAACTTATAAAAATTGAAAATTATATTTAAATTACATAAGGGATAATCTTTGTATAACAAGGAATGTGGCTCAAGTCATGGATCATAATAGTTCGGCCGCTTATCATAATTGCCATAAAATCGGGCCCATTAGTAAAAACAAAACACTCACTGAACAAGTGAACAAGGCAGCTGTCAGTATTAGTTATTATTTATTTTTAAAGTATAATGCCTCGTGGTAAGCCTTTAAGTAACGATTTGCACTTGTCAATCATTAATGTTTATAAAAACAGCATTTCTGCACGTTGCATTTCAGTTTCGCACTCAGTGCCATGTTCTACTGTTCAAGATATTATCAATTTGTATAAATCAACTGATGGACTTGACCAAAAAACCAAAACCGGCCAATCATCTACAATTACGGAAGCAAATAGGAGAGCTTTACGTAGAATTGTAAACACTAATAGACGGTCCAATACCAAAGAAATAACTGTTTTGTGGAGGGAAAGTATAGACAAGGACATTTCGTTGTCTACAACAAAGAGAGCTATCAGAAAAAGAGGATACAAATTGTATAAGGTTACAATTATCCTTTTTTTGGGTGAAAATTGTTGGTAACTTAGACTATTTTTCAGACAGGGAAAAGAAAAGCCATTATTGACGACATTACAAAAACGTAATAGACTGAAATGGGCTAGGGAACACCAAAATGGGACTCAAAGACAATGGGAAAGTATAATTTGGAGTGATGAGTCCAAATTTGATGTTTGCATAGGTGATTCTCGCAAAAGAGTATTGCGGACATCCTCTGAGGTATATTATAATGATTGTCTAATAAGAAAAGTAAAGTTCCCAGCATCGGTCATGATATGGGGTTGTATGTCGGAAAAACGTGTAGGTAAATTACATTTTATCGATGGAACAGTTAATGCTCAGAAGTACAAAGGGATTCTGGTAGAAAGCTTCTTACCATCAATTGCACAATGCGCAACGAATGACGGTGACTTTATGTTCCAACAGGACGGTGCACCGTGCCATATGGCAAAAATTATTCGTACGTGGTTCCAGCACCATAACATTCCACTACTAAAATGGACGTCTTCTAGTCCAGACTTGTCTCCAATCGAGACACTTTGGCATAACATGAAGAAACAACTGTGGAAAAATCCAGCACGTACAGTACCTGAATTAAGAGCTACCTTGCAGAACATATGGAATAATATTTCACCAGAACAGTGTGCAAGACTTGTAAACACAATGCCTAGCAGAATTAAGGCGGTTATTGCTAATAAAGGCGATGTAACCCAATATTAAAATCAGGCCGAACTATTATGACCCAATGGTTGAGCCTCATTCCTTGTTATACAAAGATTATCCGTTATGTAAATTAAATATAGTTTTCAATTTTTATAAGTTAAAAGTGTATATTTTATTGTAGTTGTAATAGTTTTGTTGAAATGTTTCACCATTTGTATAGATTTCGCATTATATTAAAGCACCTACTCAAAAATGTGTGCCGGCCGAACTATTATGAGCCTGGGCTCGTATTTGTCAAAATGACAAATCATTTTTTTAGTGGGGAAAAAAGAACTAAAAACCTATGTACCAACATTATTAAAACTAGGGACCCTGCAGGAATGCAACTTATCCCCTAGAAAGTTGACCTTGAAAATTATTATAGAAAAAAAAAATGTACTTTATATACAGTGCGAGTGTAAAGCCTGGAACTATCGAAATAGAACTTTTATCAAATGTTTTTGAAAAAAATCCTCGAACACGTCAATTTTTATTTTAAAAAATACATATTTTACTGTAATTGTCACTTTTAGATTGTCTTTTGTTTTTGAGTTATGACGTTCGCGATCATTTTTTTAAATGGAAACCCCAACTTTTTATGATAAATTTGGACAGAGCATGAAATTCTGAGACCAAATACGCTAAAAAAGTATGATACTATATTTTGAAATTTTCGAGAAAATCGCTATTAAAGTATTAAAACAAAAATCGAATAAAAATCAAGTAGCCATGAATCAATGAGTTAGCCCTAAAATTAACAGTTCTTCATAGTTTGTTTATCTGTTTTTGTTGTGTGCTCCTAATTAAATAAATAATGATACAATATTTGAGTGAAAAAGGACCAATTGAAATTTTAGTATTGAGAGGATCTGGTAACCGTACGATTTTCTCGAAAATTTCAAAATACAGTATCATAGTTTTTTTAGAGTATTTGGTCTTAGAATTTCATGCTGTGTCCAAATTCATCATAAAAATTGACGGTTTCCATTTAAAAAAAGTATCGCTAACGTCATAACTCAAAAACAAAAGACAATCTAAAAGTGACAATTACAGTAAAATATGTATTTTTTAAAATAAAAATTGACGCGTTCGAAGATTTCTTTCAAAAACATTTGATAAAAGTTCTATTTCGATAGTTCCAGACTTTACACTCGCACTGTATAGAGGATCACATGATTCAGCAATAATATATTTCATTTTTTTATATTTGAAAGATGTAAGACAAACAAAATGACATTAATTGACATGAAGACGTGAACTGCGGTTAGAAATAGGCAAGTATTGAAATCTTGTGTTATGAAAAACCTTTGCTCATAATCTTAGGTGTGGGGTAAGATGTTTAGTGGCAGCTGTAAATCTGGTATGAGTGCGAATTTAATGTTTGACAACTAATTTTAAATACTTTGAGGTGACGTACTTCAACCACCCCAGAGGAAAATTGGCTTTTTGTACTGACACGGCCAGTCGGCCATGGTACTGATTAACACTGGCCTGAATAATCTGCCGTTTGAGGCTTTCACTATCAATTAGTTCATTTTCCACTATTTCAGAATGTTTACATTTATTTAAATCTGGTTGCCAAAAATTGAATATTGTTGGAATAGCATTATATAGCATATTTCAGTATCGTTTGTCCATGTTTAATCAACCGCTGATCATCCGCAAAATGTTTATTACATAAACGGCTTGTTGCCCTAAAATCCTTAATTTTGCCGTTATTTACCCAGACACGCTTTATTTTCTTGTTCCTCAGAAAACGACGCAAAGGATATTCCAAATCTGTTCGATTTTTACAATTAATCACTGAACAACCAGCCATTGCACAATATTTTTTATGTTTTAACAAATTAAAAATATTTGGTATTTGTCACAACTGTCACAAAATGTGATTCTAATTTGTAGTGGTTACAAAACTGTTGTCCATAGGTACGCATGATCTGCATAAAATTTAAATTCAACAAAAATCAGGTACTCCATGATTTGTGGATCCAAAGTGAGTCGCCTACATGTCCCAACTCTTTATACCGTGTGTCCACAGGAGGACGCACCATAGGGATAACCAAATAGAATAGAAAGATCGGCTAATGCTGTGATCGCCGGCACGCTAAAACGTTGTTTTCTGTTTTCTGACTCGCCACTGTATGAAACAATATTGTTATAAATGGTACAAGAAAAGGGCCAGTGGTCACAGCACTGGTTGATATTTATATTCTATTGGCATTATCTTATCTCTATGGTGCGTACTCCTGTGGACACACGGTATATAGGGACTCTAGGTACGCCACATGCCTAGACTTTTGTCTTTTACCAAAGAAACAAATAGATGAACAAAATAAATGTTGTGCTGACTATGGAAATTCACATGCCATATAATAGTTAGTGACACTCAACACCCAATTAGTTAATTATATGGAACAGTTAAAAAAAGTTGTTTTTAAGCAATAGAAAAGTAGAATCTGAACTGAGATTGCTTATGGAAGATGAACATTTATATAAACAAGTTTCAACTAACCTGCCTAGCCAAGAATCCACTATCAACAGAAGCAATTCTTGGAGGATTTGGGTCCTGCAAAATTTAAAATTTGCCAAAAAACCTGTTAGTACAGTAAAACTGTCGGAAAAAACTCCGTCACCTTAAAAAAATTGACCGCGGCGATACCTCTTGCTCAGTGGTTCAGGGTCATTAAACAAGTGTAAAACCAAAAAGCCGTGGACCCACCCCCTGCATAAACAGCTGGCCATCTTGAAAACAATTAAATTTGTTTTTTCTCGCGATCCATTGCTCACACAGAAAAAGTTATTGAACAAAAAATGTTGGAAATAAAATTTTACACATTTTTGGTCATTTCCGCGATACCGAGAAGTTGGTATTGCAAACAGTAGAGGGCGACAAAGTTACCAAAAATCGGTTTCCGCCATTCTAGCACTGTGGGGGTGGTTTTTTCCGAAAATTGCGAATGTGAAAGTTGTAGTGCTTGAAAGAATGTGCACGAATCTCTTTTAATAATGTGATTGATTTAAATAGCCTCCGAGTGACAGCCCTTCAAAGTCCGCGCTACGTGGGAAATGTATATTCCGTGTCTGAGTAAACTACAATATATCTTAGGGTTTATGCAAAAATAAATTACTTTAAATATACGAGCCTATAATTGCATCATTTGGCCCAGTTAAGATTTTTCAGGTATCTTTATTTTGTACCCACAAAAGAAAATCTTTTTGGGCAATATTCTTACATCATAATTGTAGGAGTTTTTAGCAATATTATGTAACGACCTTGCGCTTAGGCAGCTGCAAGCCACCGCCGGCGGCAGACAGCCTTGGGACAAATGAGTAATTGTTCCGGAGCTTTCGGGAACGCGCTTGAGGTCAAACACTCGCGAATATGCGTCATGCATGTGCCAGAAAAGCGAGTAAAGCCTCGATTGTCCGAGAATGACTCATTCGTGATATATAAATAGGTACGTGTCAGCAGGAATCGACAGTCAGTTCTCATCAGACTTGAAGCGCGCGTGATACAAACGAACCGTAGTGAAATAAATAACAGATAAATAACCAGATAAATCCTTAATGTTTAAGTTGTGAATAAATAAATAATTAGCGTATCGTTGTTAGTAATAGTGCCTGTAGTTTATAAGTAATTTGTGTTCTGCCTTGTTAATTCGTGTGTTTGTAAATAAAAATAATTAATAGTTGTAAATAAATGTTTAATACAAGAAGCATCGTATAATTTTTAAATAGCCCGAACGTAAAAAAACGTAACAATTATAACAGCTTAAGCAATAACAAATTACAAAAAATAGTTGGGAAACACTAACTTAAAAATAAATTAGCGATGCATTTCATTTGGCCTATATGATCAAAATATCATTTCGTTCACCTTAGCATGTTTTGATTGAAGGGAAACAAGCTGTTTGTTGTTTAATGACATATAGACAGTCGGGTGTCTGTATTCTTTTTGCAAAAATGGTAGGTGGAAAAGCTATGGTCAATTTGTTATTGGGCAAGAGGAATCGCCGCAACCAATTTTTTTAAGGTAAAACGACAATTTTACTGTACTTCTGTGCAAACGCCAGCGTAGCTCAATGGTTAGAGCATTGGACTGCAGTGCGGAAGTCTGGAGTTCAAATCCCAGAATCGATGCTTGGCGGGCGGCCTACCCAGTTGCTTTAAATAATTGGGGACCTGCATTTGAAAGAACGATGGGTAATAATGCGGTTGTCTAATGCGTGATGCTCACCACATCACCACGTGTCATGAATTTGACACGCGACAGCCGGGTGTGAGAGCGAGGATACGGAAGCTCCATTATTATTATTATTATATTTCTGTGCAACAACAATAACTTACCTGCTGTTGTGCTTCGACGTTTCTGTGTTGTCAGCAAGTGGGTCAAAGTTAACATGGCTTTGATAAGTTGGTCCATGTCATACTTGATGTGCACTTGCGAGAAGTATTCAGGATTTAAACACACCACCTCATCATTCATTTTCTCAGACCATTCATCAATGTTAATAATGTCTTCGTTCGGTTAATCCTTGACAGCAGCTTCGCCACTAGCGCCAAGAGCCTTTACAATTGTTGCATTAATGCAATCACCTACTGTGGCACAGGATGCTTGGTTAGCAAAAGCAGCACTGGAATTGCAAACCTGTGCTGGTGGTGTCCAGGTAGAAGCTGCAGTAATGCTGTGAGGTGCAGTTGTCGATTTGATAGGTTGGTTGAGAGGCAGCTTGATCCTAAATTTATCATGCTTAAGTGTTGTCTGAATCTTTTACTTTTCATAATATGAGACAAATGAATAAAATAGCGAATCCACGAGGAGTTTTCTTAGACTTAGTTTTTAGCAATACTAATTTATGTGAAGTTACTTTACCTGATGATTGCCCCCTAAAACCTAGTCAGCACCACTTTGGTTATTGTATTAATGTAGATACTGCATATATAGAAATGCTTCAAGAAATAGGCTCTTTTACTGACTTCAAAAATGGTGATTATATTACTATCAATAATTTTCCCTCAGCCATTGACTGGGAAAACTATTTTGCAAATATGGATATTGATTTGATGGTAGAATCTTTTTATAATATTATTGATTTTGTCGTAAGTTCATATATTCCATTAAAGAGATATTATCTGTCAAAATACCCGAAATGGTTCAATAGTGAATTAAAAAAACTTGTTGAAGCAAAAAAAGGAGCTCATAAAACATATAAAAGAACTGGGAAATACATGGATTATCTCTCTTTTAATAAATTGCTTAAAACATGCAAAGATTTAAGCGTTGATCTTTACTATATGTATATTAAACGAATTGAATCAAAAATAGATGCTGATCCCAAATTTTTCTGGAAATTTTACAACGATAGTAAAAAAACTAACGGTTTTCCAGCTAACATGTTTTACAAAATTCTAGTATTGAAACCTCTAATCTTTTTGCAAATTTTTTTCAGTCAGTGTATGATGTCACAAATTTCCCAGTCCCTGCATATGAAAATAAGCATTCAATTACTAACAACTGTATTTCTATAATCCTCAACGAAATATTTAATAGTATAGGATGCTTAAAGGATAGATTCAATTCTGGTCCGGTTGGTATTCCACCCTTTTATTTAAAGAAATGTGTTTTTAGCTTGAGTAAACCACTGCATATTATATATAGTTCATCTTAACACATGGAAAATTTCCAAAATTCTGGAAGTCTAGTTACATCACTCCGATTTTTAAAAACGGTAAACGCGATAATGTCGAAAATTATAGGGAGGTTGCCATTCAGTCTAATATGTCTAAAATGTTTGATAAGCTGGTTGCCAGTCAAATTGCTTGGATGGCCAAACAGTTAATTATTGTAGAACATGGATTTATCGAAGGAAAGTCGACTGTGACTAATCTTCTTGTTTATCAGTCATTTATTGTTGATGCGTTTTTAAATAAACAACAGGTAGATTTAGTTTACACTGATCTATCGAAAGCCTTCGATAGAGTTAACATTAAGTTACTGCTGCCAAAGTTAGGAAGTATGGGCTTTGGTAGACAAAATGGTTGACTGGTATCGTTTCTGGGGAATAGATTGCAACGTGTCAGAATTAATGGCAGCATCTCTAAAATTATTAATGTAACGTCTGGTGTTCCTCAGGGTTCCCATTGTGGACCTATTTTATTTCTTTTATTTATGGATGACTTGCCAGATGTAATTAAAAGACATGTAAATTGTTAATTTTTGCGGATGATGTTAAGATTTTTCGCACTGTGGCATCGAGTGATGATAGCAAAGATCTCCAGAATGATTTGAATAATTTTATTAATCGGTGTGCTTCGTTATTACTTTTGCTCAGGTTCAAAATAAAATAATTGAAGAATATATGATAGGTAGTGATAAACTTGAAAGGGTAGATAGTACAGGGTCCGGCAACATAACTTCCTTTTTTCAAAACGCAATAAAACCCATTTTATGAATCAGAATTTTTTGTTATTTTTTTTATAATGTTAGTACATATCTAAAGTTATGTTTTACACAGTTTTGAAAATCATATCAGGTGGGTGACGCCCCCCATTGCCCATACACTGAATAAGCCGATTTCTGGCGTTTGTCATGACCCTTACCAGCATATCAGCAGGTATTTTGACAATCTGCTGGGATGTTGGCCTTCAGGTCTTGTAGAGTCCTTGGACGGTTGGCATAAATGCGGGATTTAAAAAACAACCGCACAAAAAATCGCAAGGGATCAAATCGGGGGAGCAGGCTGGCCACTCCTAATCGCCCCTTATTGAGATGAGGCGCTCAGGGAAGTGTTCCCTCAAAACATCCACCGATGCCCTTGAAGTGTGAGGCGTTGCTCCGTCCTGTTGGAACTAAATGTGCCCTAAGTCCAATTCATCAAATCGTGGAAAAAGAATCCTCCAACATGTTCACAAACCGGTCTAAATTCACTGTTACTGTGACCTCATTTTCTTCAAAAAACCAGGGACCAACAATCCTAGCTGAGGAAATTGCACATCACACTGTGACTTTAGGTGAATGCAAATGCCTTTGATGCAATTCTCGAGGATTGGTGTCAGCCCAGTAGTGCATGTTCTGTTTGCGATCACAGAACATCCGTTCGAAAAATAGGACTCGACGGCAAACACACGTTCCTCACTGTTCCAAAGTATGAAGGCGACCGATATGGAAGGAAACAAAACTTTAGAAGCACGCCTGTCGAATGAAACCACTCCCGCCCCGCTATGACCGCTACAGCCTGAATGGCGCGCATTTCAAAAAAGGAAGTTATGTTGCCGGACCCTGTATAATTGATCTCGGGTTAGCATTTGACTCAGAGTTAACTTTTACACAACATATCAATATTTTTTTAAAAGCTCTTAAAGCGCTAGGATTTGTATGACGGTCCGCGAAACACTTCTCAATCTATACCATTAAAAATTATATTGTACTCTAGTTCGGTCACACTTAGAATATGCTTTAGTTGTTTGGTCACCGATATATGAAGTACATAGATCCAGGTTAGAAAGAGTTCAAAATAAATTTTAAAGGGTTTTGAATTACAGACTGGGCACACCAATTGATCTCATTAATTATAGTTACATATGGTGCACCTTTAACTTAAAAACTCTAGATAATAGCCAAACATCTGCCGATCTCTGCTTCTTACATGAGTTGCTTTCTGGTGCAATAAACAGTTCTGTTCTAATTGCTAAAATATCATTCAAAACAGATAGTAATTATTACAATACTTGGACCAGATCTGTCTTCTTTGTGCCACAATGTAAACAAATTATAGCATTTATTCTCCCATCTATCGTATGCTGAGAATGGGCAATGTCATAATTAACAAGACAAACCTACACCTTTTCTCATCATCTTATAACATCTTTAGACGAGCCTTCAGCACTATTAACTTCTGTATTTCTAGTAGTCAGTAGATGTGATGTACTTATCTATATATTATATTTGGTTCTTTTAAATTTCTATTGTAATATTGATTGTATGATCGTGTATTATGTCGGGGTTATTTATATTATAATTATATCTATATATATATATTGGTGAACGATACTTTCTGACCTCCAAAGTATATATACAGTAAACGTTGTCACCTCATATACGACGCTGTGACTTTCGTTTGTGGAGGTGACAACGTATTTCATTCACTAGCTGCCATATTCCAAAAATTTGTCGGGAGTTGATTACAGTACTAGCAAACACGTATTTTAGTTCAAGCGTAGATCGTTGGTGCTAGTGTCGCTTGCTGTTGAAGTACAGGCTGCACTTTGTGACCTCCGCTATGTTTACGGTAGCTCATAACCTCCGAAACATTGGCAACGTTTCATTCAGCTGGTTCGTATTGCTATTGGTTCCTTTATGAGTTAATTTAATAATTATTTTTATAATAATTATATAATTCAAATACATAGTGTTGTTGTTTAATATACCATGAGTGCAAGAAGTAATTAGCTGGTTCAGCTAACCTTAAATCACGGTGAGTAACTCTACAACGTCAATCTCAAATATTGCGTTACTACAAAAATATTATGTTTAAATAAACAAATATTTTTTTACGTACTGTAGGAAAATGTACTGTATTTGTTGCTAAATTCATTTTCGACATTTTAATGTTAACGGAATAAATCTCAAATATTCAAACAAGAGATTCCACACTTGAAAAAATTTCCACGGTATATATTCTTTTGAATAGTTGATTGACACAGAGCTATCAGATATTCTAGAATTACAAAATGTATGTATAATGGTGATTTCCTAAATGTGTAACAAGATTTTCTCTAAATTTCAATTAAAAATCAAAATGTCAGAGCCACTTTTGATATTGCTTTATTAACTTAATAGTGGAAATGGAAGGAAAGAATCTAAAGTACCTTGAAGACATAGAGAAAGATAATACTATTAATGAAAGTTGGGGTAACATTGAAAGTTCTAGAGAATATAATGATAAACATCCTGAATGTTCTTCGGAGAATCTCATATGCGTTCGAGAAGTTGAGAAAAACAATTTTTTGTTGCCAAACTCAAATAGTATTAAAATAATAACTAGTGAGTGGTTAAATAATAATTTTTCTATATCTGCTCAGGGTCAGGGCCGGCGTCACACTTTGAGCCCGAGTGGGTAGTAAGGTGGGGGGAGGAGGGAGTTCCAAGTGATTTTTCACAATACACTCATATGAAGGGATGAGGGATACAGGGTTACGATCAAAAATTGATAAAAACATACTTTGAGATGTCACAAAGTTCAATTTATTTGCTTTCATTTAAAGATACAAATAAATCACACAAATTTTAGGTTTTGTTCGAAAGTTTCAAGTGGGTAGTACTACCCATACTACCCACGTCAACCGCCGGCCCTGCTCAAGGTGATGACTGTTTATTATACAGGGTGTTTCAAAAGTGCACGGAACAAATATAAAGGCATTATTCTGCATCGAAAAATAAGAGAAAAACTAATAAACATCCTAAAATCATTCATTTCACAGATATCATTGATTAAAGAATTAAAGATAGCAATTCGTTTTTAAAACGTTTAGAATTAGTAGGCTGATATTTGGTTTTCATTATCTGTATGTTTTACTTACAACTGTCAAAATTATTATGAGTCACTCAGAAGAAGGATATTACTTCGAAGAGTTACTATAAATTTTACAAAAAAAAAGCTTGACATAATTTATTTTGAAACGCATGCTTATTATGTTTCTACTTTTTACAAAACACCAGCCTACGTTTGGTAATTTAATAGTAATAAATTGTGAAAATAAATAGCCACAGTCACGCAAATACTCAGTTTAAGTAAAGATGAAGCTAAACGATTTTCGAAATTCATGGGTCACACTGAAAAGATACACGACGAACTTTACGAGTAAATGTAGATTTCATATTTTTAAATTTATTCATTCCCCATTTGTAATATTGGAGATTACCTATCGACATATATCAGACGGCAAAAGTATTCAAATTACTTTTGCCTATGAAAAAATCTGGTGTGATACATAATACACACCTATAATTAACCAAAAATTTGATTTTTAATTTTTAAGCATTTGTCAAAAATTTTCAACAGAAACCGTACAAAATAGAGCGTTAGTTGAAGAAACAAATTTTCTTTATAATTATAAGCTAAATTCAAATATGTAATAATATACCGGGTGTTCTATTTAACATAGGAGTTAATAAAAAAAATGAAAAAACCAAAAAACACCTATTTTAGACGCATTCAACTGGAAAATCACCTATCTCACATCAATACACATTAAAAACGTAATAAAAAAGATGTAAAGTTTAAAAAAAAATCGTTAAAACAGTTTCTGAAAAAATTTAAAAAAAACTGAAAAATCAGAGTAAACACCATACTTCCGGTTATGCGATTATCTTCAAAAGCTTGCTGTCGCATCTAAATAGTACGCAAAACTTATACAGGGTGTTATGGAAATGAGTGCAAATATTTTAACCAGTGATAGAGCTCACCAAAATGAACAACTTTTCTATTTATCGTTTTTCATTTAATAGCATATTTTTTCAATCATTTATCTCCCCTAAATTTGACGAGCTGCTTGGTAAGCAAATCTAAGTTAAAGGTGAACGACACAAATATATTAAAAGTGCAAAGTTCTTGCACAAAAAACATGCCGTCAATAACTTACCTACCTTAATTGATATAGTACGTTGGTGACCAGATGTGAACTAAAGGTTTTATCAGTACCTATGCAGTTTTTGTTGATTTGCATATCAAAGAAATATTTTTTGTGTTTTGTACCATTAAATTAAAATATTATTCCATAGGTGGGTATGCATTTTTAGAGTAAAACCGTTTTGAATTGTAACTCAGCTTTGAGGGTGTTTTCGACAAAATGATAAATGGAGAAGTTGTTCAGTTGAGCGAGTTCTATTACGGGTTAAAATATTTACACTCATTTCCATAACACCCTGAAGATTCAACGTCATACCATTTGGGGTGAATCCAATACTTCCTTTGTTGTAAAAGGAAGTAAAAAGAACAGTACCAATTGAACATATTTAGAATAGGCCGAAGAAACTAACAGTATCGGTAAGCCCTTTGTAATATGCAAAGTGCTTCTGGAAAAGTGAACCACCCTCAATATCTCGCTTAATGTTAACTTTAAAAAACATTTAAACAGAGAAACTAACAGCAACTGGGAGCTATAAGATGGTGTAATTACTAGTTACCTCGTGTGATTAGCTCACTAATTATCTATTTAATATTGAATTTCACTTTTTTATTTCGTCTACGATTAAACGAGATCGAATTGGAAAACTTTTGTTATACATACATAATCTGCAACCCCTTATACCGTTTAACTTTTGTTTTAAATTTATTATACAGGGTGTTATGGAAATTAGTGCAAATATTTTAACTCGCTAAACTGAACAAAGCTGAGTTAAAATTCAGAACGGTTTTACTCTAAAAATGCCTATTCGCCTATGGAGTAATATTTTAATTAAAGGGCACAAAACACAAAAAACATTTCTTTGATATGCAAACAAACAAAAACTGCATAGGTGAGCCGGGGTCGGTAGCTCTGTGATAAGCATCCTGACTGCTGATCTAAGGGTCGCGAGTTCGATTCCCGGTCCCGGTGAGGTTTTCAAAAATAAAAAAATGCAGATGAAAGCTTCTACAGAATGCCATCATTCGGAAGTGATTTAAAGCCGTGGGTCCCATGTTACTACGATGTGTAGCATGCAAAAGATCCCCTTGCTAGGGTTGGAACTCCTTAGTCTCGGCAAAATCCTAAGTAGGACTTTGACCATATGACCAAAGCAGTCGGTGTCTAAGGTACCTGGTACTCCGCATGCCTAGACCTTGTCCATTAACAAACAACAACTGCATAGGTAGGTACTGATAAAACCTTTAGATCACATCTGGTCACCAACGTACTTTATCAATTGAGGTAGGTAAGTTATTGACCGCATGTTTTTTGTGCAAGTATTAATATACTTGTGTCGTTCACCTGTAACTTAGATTTGTTTACCAAACGGCTCTTCAAATTTAGGGGAGATAAATTAATGATTGATAAAATATACGATTAAATGAAAACCGATAAATAGAAAAGTTGTTCAGTTTGGTGAGCTCTATCACTGGTTAAAATATTTGCACTAATTTCTATAACACCCTGTATTATGATTAGTTTAGGTAACATTGACGGTTGAATTCCCATATTTAAAAGGCCTCTCGGTAATCCTTATTAGAATAAGGGCCGGTTGCAGAAAGCTATGTTAAGTCTGGTGTTAGCTAACGCGACGTCAAAGTGAACAAAAACGAATCAAATCTCAAATGCTTATGGTAACTAATGCATTAGTAAACAAAATTTGATGCGATTTTGTTTACTTTGACGCGATGTTAGCTAACACCAGACTTAACATTGCTTTCTGCAACCGGCCCTAAAGGTGATATCCTTCTGAACAGAAGCAATCCAAAAGATAAGAGATATATTTTAGCTTATTGTATATTTTGAAAAAAACTAAGCTAATAACAAGAAGTAAACGAAATATAATTGCTTAAATAATGGAATTTTGTATGGCTAAAACTGGTTACCGCAAATGTTGAATATGACCTCCATTTTGTTGGTGTAAGATTACCAACCTTTCACACAAATTTTACATCATTATGTGACATTTCTGGTTGAATTGCACCCTTTTGTCCCCAACTTCGTGTCTTAATTCTTGCAGGGTTTTTGACCGTATTCTAAACACCAATTTTTTTAAATAACTCCACAGCCAGTAATCCGTTGGGTGAAGATCAGGTGATCTTGGTGGCCATACATTCACAAAATGTTTTCTTAAAATAGATGATTTTAATTGTGACATCTGTGTCAATAGTTGTCATGACAACATTTTTGTTTTCCACAGATACAATACAATCCTATTATTCAAGCAATTAGAGTTTGTTTACTTTTTGTTGTTGACTTGATTTGTTAAAATTATATGAATTTAAAGTATACCCCTAACTTTATAATAACCCCATATTACCATAGGAAAGATAGTTTTTCAAATTTTAGATATTGCGGCGCATTTATTAGTTATAGTCATTCATTCGTGAAGAACCTAACTTATCAAAAATTATTATTGGTAGTTATTATATGGCTTACTAAAAATTATTTAAAGCGTAAAGCAAGTGTTAATATTGTTGAATTTCATATTCCAGTGATTCAGATGATGGGGTCCCTTTAAAGTCCCAATAAAAGCTATTAAAGGAAATGGCTTTTCAGAATTGGATGATGATTTACCTAATAAAATATCGAAATTAAAGAGAAGAGGTTTGTGTAATAGAGTTCTGAAATTTTCTGAAGTAATTGATGACTTTTTCAGTTTGGTTAACAAAAGAGATCTCACTGTTAAAAAAAAGTTTAGTGGGCATATTAAGAAGAAAACTTATCCATCAGCAGCTGAAATGAAAACAGTTATAAAAGAACTAATATAAGTCGAACAGTAACAGTTATAAAATAAAAATTCAGCACTTAATGTAGCAGAACAAATAATTTTATACGTATTTTTGTAGCTAATTTTATTTTTTACTGCTTATATTTGCTAAATCAACTGAGATAACGGTGGTAATAAAATTTGTTTGTTGTGTAATGGATTAAATTATTTTTTTCGCAAAGAATGTGATTTTTAAGTCTTCTGTAAGTTCTGATTTCTTGATTTTTTTTGGGAAAGGATTTTTACAATAGATGGCGATTTTATAGTAACATGAAAGTGACCTTAAACATGAAACAAATAGAACGATGTACTGATGAAGGAGCAACAGCCTCCCAAAACATTTACCAACAAATAAGAATTTTCTTTAAAAAACTCTGCTTCCAAAAGATCACGCAATCTTAATTTTTTCTATATCTGTTGTCCACAACAAAATTAGCCTGTTACGGTATTAAAACAACTTTACGACACCCACCCAAGGCGAGCATCGCACCACGGAATCGGTCCTGGAAAACTGGCACACTTGCCCTGAGATTCGCTAGAAACAGGCTAAAGGCCACGGCTGGAACGCTCAGGGAGTCGGGCGTGAGTCACACGGTACGTTCTGGGCAAGCGTGTGGAGGCATATATATATGGTACGTCAAAATTATGAGGGCGCCACCAAGCCTGTCTTATCCCGAATAACCGGACCTGGGCGGTTAGACGGGAGCGAAGTATTCAAGATACTCCGTCGATAAGAATTCTCATGAGCTGCAAGCTCAAATAACAATTTCGTGATCGCAAATACTGGAATGGTAATATTGGGACTCTTTGAGCCGAGACTGCGCAACCACTGGACCTACCTGCACGCTCTGATCTCTCACGTCTCGCCGTACACCAATCTTTACACTGTAAAAGGCGCTATCTGAAACAAAGCATGTACAGGTCGAATAGGAATAATACGTCCCTTAATTAAATATGCGTCTATTGGTCGATAACTACATCTGGGCAGCAAATCGTGCCGCCAAGCTTATGTTACTTCTTACGTTAAGCACCAGCTGATGGACGCGCTATGCTAGTAAACAACACACTATGGGTGGCCGGCCGCAGTGGGCTCGACACTTTACATATTAGAGTACAGTTTAGAAATACGCCCTCCGGAAAAGGGCGCGTTAGTGCGCGATAACAGACGCCGACCTGCAAAGGCAACGGGAGCAGTGTAGCTAGCAGCAAAGCACGACGCCGCACAAAAGCGCGACGGAATAATTGAAGGCCTAACTCGTTAGGCAGCAGGGCAGCGTGACTGCAATATTTGACCAGGAAGAGGGGCTAACATAGCCTTACTAAAGCATGCGAATTTGGAATAGTTGCCAGCCCCTGCTACGTCGCCCACGCAGTCGTTGGCTGCGGTTAACGCCTGATAAGCAAAGCACAAAGCCCTCGCAAACATAAACAAAGAGCTCGAACAGATTAGGGCGCGCCAGGCTCAGCACGGCGAGGCGTTGATTCCATTTATGTATTAATCGGTACAATATAGCGAAGCTCGCGCACCTAACGTTACTGAATTAAAAGTTAGCACAAACGTAACACCAAAACATATGCGCAGAGTTCTTTAGCTATTTAGGCAATGAAACGCGAAACTCGCGCACATGAACTTACTAGTAGGCTACCAAAGTAGCGTCTTGAAGCATGGTGGCCTCAAACCGGCATTAAAAACCGCGACAAGCAAGCAAAGGGCATGCATCCGCCCACACAAAGTTGAGCACAAAAGCGAAACCGCTCGCACAAGCGACAGTTAACATATTTAAATGGTTGTAATTACAAATACCTTAGTCCGTAGACGGTCTATGAGAGTTGCGTGCAGTCAGTTGGTAGAAGGCGGCAGTCTGTGGCAGCTCAATCGCCAAAACACGGCATTAGGGGTAAACGGGCTGGAATCCGCCAAGATGGCGGCGTTAGGACGCTCTTCTGAGAGCACACTTACGGCGGCAAATAGGCCTACTTCGTCCTGCCTAGAATGATCCTCGAAAACAGCGAGTTGCAAAGGGAAAGCCCCCTTTTCTCACAAACGCAGAACTGGCCCCGTGAAGCCCTTCACACACCTACGCTTTGGCGTAAAGACGTGCCACTCGCACAATCACACGCGACCTCTTAAAGGCGAAACAGTTTATGGCATATTCGCTGAAACAGCACGGGAAATAGGAAGGCTTTCACAGCAACGGTACTAACAAACAACGGCAATTTACACAACATTCGCTGAAACAGCACGAGACGGGAAAAACAGGCTGGCGTCCCCGCCATGGCGGGAACGCCGCGAAACGGCACACTCTGCGACTTCCTTGTACCCAAGCAAGCAGTGTTACGACCCCTGCAGTGGCGTGAGCCAAAACGGCGTTACCACGTGACTCTCGACAGCCAATGGCGATGCGCTCCATAAAACAAATAAATTCCGGTAACAAAGACAGCCAATGGCGAGGCGCCTCAACGGCGTGATTTCTAGAAGGTTCGGAATTCTGGCGAGCGATAACACCCGGCTGCCAAAGTACCAGCAAAGGGGTGCTCCAACTGACGAGAAATACTGCGTTTGGGGCCAAATATGTGCAAAATAATTATTACGGAATTAGGCGATGGAGCCAAATAAGTAACTAAAAGGGTTTAGCATACGGGCACGCTGCGCTAAAGCCTAGGTGGCTAATTAAAATACCAAAATGACCTGACATATCTTTCAGATTACTCTAAATTTTTCTTTAGTTATTAATTTTATGTGATTATTTTATTCCGCGTTAAATTGACTAACCAAAACACGTAATTAGACAACCAAAATGAGAGTCTTTCGGTAATTTTTCTTGCTGTGAAGTCACCCATTGAGAATACTGGATATTTTATACATTTTACTATATGAATGCAGTAAGTGAGTATTCGAATACGAATCCTTTTTTATTTGCTTTACAAATCCCGATCAGGGATTCTTTTGTGCCAAAACATTCGAATAGCTTTTACAAATCCTCAAAAAGGTTTCGAATCCTGAATTCAAATACTTAGTGATTCGAACCATACCCAGCTCTGATTGACGCGTATTGTTTCTAAGCGACGCTTCCTTAAATTTCCGAAAATTCCAGACCACTTGTTATATTATTACAGAATATTGCATGTACTAAATGATTATACCTCCGGAAATCTGGCTATACTGCCGGAGGTGCCAAGGCACTTACTATAGTCTCTTTATACGTATATATGGGGTAGAAGCCGGAGCGTTGCATGCATTTTTAAAACCGTATATAGATATACCACAAAAATCAAACAAATAAATTGTTTCCTCTCTTTTGAAAACCGAGATGTGATAGTCTCCCTCTACTTATATACCGGGTGCTGACTTGCGCGACGCACCATAGGAATTTGCATAGTAAATTCTTTATGTCTAATTATTTGCTCCCCTAATAATTTTAGAGCGAAAGTGTAAATACATTTTTTGTAGAGAAATCTATTCATACTAATATTTACAATTATCAATTTTCCGGAATAGTATAAATCAATGAAAATGAAAATTTAATTTTCAAAAAATCCGTGGTGCCATAGAATTACCTAAACAAACAATATCTGTTGTTTGTTCGTTTGTCATTGCTGTTTGACGTTTATAATAATTCACTATTAATTTTGTTTTACTCTAGATGAGTGTTTCAAAACCTAGAAGAGCTGAAAAATTGTATTCGACGAAGAGTGGTCAAATAACTCAGCACTAATTAGCAAATTTTAAGCGAGAATTTTACTACAGGTTGGACTATTGTTCACTAACGAATGGTAGGTTATTTGAAAATTTAATTTGATTTTTCATTATTTTTGTGTGAAAATAAATAAAATGGTTTCCTATTTTGCGTTTTATGGTTTTATAATCAGAAAATGCTAAAGTCAACTGCAATGACAGACAAACGTAAGTGCATTGTTTGTTTAGGTAATTCCATGGCATCACTAATTTTTGTAAAAATGCTAGTTTGATTTTTTTGCATTCTTTTGGTTCTGGAAAATGGAAAATTGTTAGCAAAAGTGTGAATGGATGCAGTATATTTTTTCTCTACAAAAAATGTATTTACACTTTCGCTCTAAAATAATTAGGAAAGCAAATAATTGAACATAAAGAATTTACTATGCAAATTCCTATGGTGCGTCGCGCAAGTCAGCACCCGGTATACTATTTTTAAGAAAAAAAGCCATTTCTTATACAGGAGGTCAGGTTGCCTTTTCAACATAGCGGAGGCCATAACTTAACAGGCACAAATATATATACCGGGTGCTGACTTGCGCGACGCACCATAGGAATTTGCATAGTAAATTCTGTATGTTCAATTATTTGCTCCCCTAATTATTTTAGAGCTAAAGTGTAAATACATTTTTTGTAGAGAAAAAAATACTGCATCCATTCATACTGTTGCTAATAATTTTTCATTTTCCGGAACCGAAGGAATGCAAAAAACAAACTAGCATTTTCACAAAAATCAGTGTTGCCATGGAATTATTGAAACAAGCCAATGCCGCAAATGCGTGCGGCGCGACAATATGTGCTGTTTGTTTGTTTATCATTGATGTTTGACGTTTATAATAATTCATTATTAATTATGTTCTGCTTAATGCCTCTAAGGTACCTAGACCTTGTCCATAACAAAAATGGTTTTACGAGTATGGTGGACGTTCGTTCAGTAAGCTCCTTGTTTATTGTAAAATATCTGCAAATTCCAAACAGTACAACCATTAATAGACTGATTCATTGTAAGTTTAAGACTACAGACGGGTTATTAAATAATTGTAGGTGCAGTAATGAGGTTCAGAACTTACACCAAAACGAGAAAAACAACAATACGTTTAATCTTTTGACGGCAGCGCCTGGATGATCGCACCGCACGCACATGCGTTGCCATTGGCTTGTTTCAATAATTCCATGGCATCACTGATTTTTGTAAAAATGCTAGTTTGATTTTTTGCATTCCTTCGGTTCTGGAAAATGAAAAATTGTTAGCAACAGTATGAATGGATTCAGTATTTTTTTCTCTACAAAAAATGTATTTACACTTTAGCTCTAAAATAATTAGGGGAGCAAATAATTGAACATAATGAATTTACTATGCAAATTCCTATGGTGCGTCGCGCAAGTCAGCACCCGGTATATATATATACACATATATAAAACGGTTCTGAATTTGTTGTTGTTTTTATTTTACACTTCACTGCAAAATTAAGGGATCAGAAATAAAAGTGCAATATTTTTTATGGTTGAAAATATTGTTATGAAACTCATACGCAATAAAGATCGGACTATTAATAAACATTAAATAACATAACTTCGATCATTAGTAGTTAGAGAAAATCTAGACTCGTCGGTGAACAACACTGCTGCCCATTCTTAATCTTCCCAGTTCAAACGATCATGACCAAATGTTAAACGTAGCCTCTGGTGAAGGGGGGTCAAAATTGGACCGGTTGCGCCATCTTGCCTTCATACCAGCATCATGTAGTCTCCTCAATACGGTATCGCAGCTAATGACTGTTCCGGTGGATCGTTGGAGATCATTCTTCAGTGATCGAGCAGTGATCGAGCAGTGATGAACTTTTCACGTCTCGCTGTTACGACCAAATACCGGTCTTCACGCATGGTGGTTTTCTTTTTACGACCTTGGCCAGGTCTCCTGGTATAATTACCTGTCATTCGAAACCGCCAAGACACACTGCAAATCACTGACTGCCCAACTAAAAGCCTTGCAGCAACTTCTCTCTGAGTATAGCCTTCCTCGAGCAGTGTGACCACTTTAGATACATCTACCTCCGAAAGAGAGTTCTATGGACATCGGCTGCCATTTATTTTGATTTATATCACTGTATCAATTGTTTAGAACACCCTGACAGGCAACTTTTAATTACAAGACTTATGCGATTTCTGCAATATTTGTTATCAAGCAGCATTTTTGTGGTATCTCAAGCTATGAATGTCTCTAAAATATGCATATGTAGCGATAAATAGTGCTATCTTTATTGCCTATGAGCTTCATAACAATATTTTCAACAATTAAAAAAAATATTGCACTTTTATTTCTGATCCCTTAATTTTGCGGTGAAGTGTATTTTTGTTATTATTTCACTATTAAGTACCTGGTTAAATTAAAAATTTTCTTGTAACTCTTTTTACTTATTACTAAAAGTATCATTACCTATTATTAAAAGTATTACTTACTGTATCTTTATTTTCTATACAACGAATTTGCGTAAGTAAATAAATTCCAATACAAATCATACGGGAAAGAGTTAAATGTACGTATAGTTTGTGGTTGCGGTTGCACAAGTGGTGCTTGTGTAGGTTGCTCTGAAGGAATCGTCTGCAACGAAGGTAATTGTTGAGTGGGAGGTAAAAGAAGAACAAAGGAGGGAGAAGTATATGCAGCAGGAGCCACATTTTGATTTGGTATCCAGCTCACGTTAGCTCTAACAGGAGTTTTTGGCACTACAGAATGATTACTAATAATGCTGATTTTCTGCTGCAATGCTGAGTGTGGCACATCAGAAGCATGGGCAATTGGCGGTTGAATTCCAGATACCATAGGCCTCTGTTGAGCCTGTCTCCTTACTCCATCAACAGCTATATTTGAAGAATCTATGGATTGCCGCTGCACTTCTATAGAACCTCTCTTGCGACATTTTTGTTGGATATTTTGAGCCGGCGTGTTCGGCAAAAGCTGACTGTGTTGCTTCTGGTGTGCTAGCATAATGGCAAGTTTGTTGCGGAGACGATTGTACTGCTTACATTGCCAAAGGAATCTAATTATTTGGAGGCTGTTCATCACATTTTGATTGCTATTATGTCTGTGATCTGAAAAGCAATTTTTTATTTACTACATGTTACTTTTATTCGTTCAACTATTTAATTTGAAAAACTATCATATGACTACTAAAATCGTTGGTAAAGGAGGCGGCGGCAACATAAATGAAATTTTCTTGTGATTTTGCTTACGGTGAAAATCGAGAAAACTTTGATTTAGTTTGCAGTTTCGTCGCCAGAGGACCGAATTTTCTTAATTCAGTGCGATATATCTGAAGAATGAAGAGCGGTATTAGAATCGCGTTTGCACCTAAAGATAAAAACTTTGGGTGAAAAGATGAAGCATGAGGAGTTGTACTGAATAAGGAAAATGTTGATCAGAGCGTAAAGATAAAAGAAAATATTGAAACTACATTAGGAGATAAATATATGGTAGTTAAACCAATTAAAATTAAACCAACATTGAAAATTGTAGGAATTCTGAAAGGAGAAAGCATGGAAGATAATGAAATGCCTATAAGATCAATAATCAAAATGATTACAACAGAACATGACAAACAAATTTATTCTACCAAAATATGTTCGGGCTTAGGACAAAAACTAATACATTTTCAAACAATTGTGTAGTAGTGGACTATGATGACATGGTTGCATGTCGGAGTAAGCTGTTCGATGAAGAGAAATTTACCATATATACAGGGTGTTTAAAAAATACGTTTGGATAGTTTACCCACTTATACATCTCATCAATACAAGCAAAAAAGTCTTAATAAACATGGGTCTGGAAACCCTTTGTTTCCGAGATATAGTGTTAGTTTTTTTTTAAAAATCCCGGCCGCTTCTGGAATAAATAATTTAAATCTAAGTGCGCCAAAACATGATCCTTAATAGCATCAATAAACCTTAAAAGTTTCACTAAAATCGGTTAAGGGGTTTTTAGATAATTCAAGCATTTTAGTTTTTGTTTTAATAGATTCAGAGGCGTGCAAAAATATGGGCTTTATTTTTTCTTGAAAACGAAGCGAGATACGAAAAAAATTCAAGACACAAAAAAGTTGCATTTTTATGTGCTTTATTAAAAAAATATATGAAAATTGCAAAAAATCTATTGGGCATTATTTTTCTGTGAAAAAACATAATTGACATGCCCCATGGACACGTCTCTGGAAGTACTGGATCAACTGTAATATGCCCAAAAGATATCTCATAGAGTTAGAAACAAATTATAAAAATATCATTAAAATCTCCCAAAGCGTTTTTGAGATAACAATAAAAAACGGATTTTAACGGACTTTAACACTCTGTATCTCGGAAATGAAGCGTTTCCGGACCCATGTTTATTAGGACTTTTTTGTTTGGATTGATGAGATCTACAAGTGGGTAAAATATCCAAACGTATTTTTTGAACACCCTTATAGACGTGACATCCGACTCATACAATATGAATATAGGATGTGTCCTAACACGTTGACCGCTCATGAAGCAGATTCGTGTTGTTGCAAATGTTTATAATATGCGCCCAACGCGGATGTGCTCATTATGATATTACTTGAGTGACGTGTCCTTGTCGGGCTCACATCGTAAACATTCGCAATAACGTGGATCCGCGTCATGAGCAGTCAACGTATTAACAGCAATATGGTCTAGTCTAGATCAGGAATTTATATTTGGAGCTGTGTATAGCTACTGCTTCTGATACAACTACCAATATGCAATATATGAACTTAATCAATTATATATTGGATTATATTCCTTGAGCGGGCGACTACAACTTACCCGGTATTTAATGGGTAGAAGACAAAGATCAACTCTTAGGAGAGCATTTAAAGATTTAAAAAGCGTTGTGTACAATAATTTCATATTTTGTGGTTTCCATCACTATAGTGGTGTAGAAAATGAAATATAAGGTCTACACATTATCCTTTTGCTGTGAGTAACAATTTTCTCTTTTTATTCAACTCTAAGGAACTGGACGAAACAAAAAATCTGCAGTTTTTGTTCAGGTCCGCTTTATGTATGGCTTGTTTTATTTATAATACTGTCAGTGTGACATTTGTCCAAAATGACAGTAAAATATCGCGCAATAACAAGCAAGCGAGCAAGCGTAAGATTTTATTTTAAGCATTAGGTACTTCTTTGAAGAGAAGACACTTCAGACTACATACGTCAAGAATGTCGTGGTTTGAATAATGTGCTATTTAGAGCATCCCTTGCATTAAAGGTTAGGTATATGACAAAAGTCTACTACCTGCGATCTACATGATCTTTTAGAATTTCAATGCAATATAAGACATACGTTTTAAATACTATGTTTTGTTATTTCTGATGTCACAGAAAAAAGGTAATGTGTAGACTTTAGTAATTTCACATCTAATTATGTGTAATAATGATATTAGTGTCAGTAGTGAAACGTTTTATCTCGTAAATTCTGATCAGCACTATCCGTGGTTATGTATAAATATTGCTTTTGAAGATAATTACGAATGCTTCTAATGATAGGTGGAAGTATAAATTTCGAAAAGCATCAAATAAAAAAATAAATGATTACACTGCTGATTTGAATCAGCAAAGTTGCATAACCCAGTTTTATAACGTGATTTATTTAGCTATTGACAGGTTTGTACCTAAATATGTTGTCCTTTTACAGTGATCTTATAATTAGCCAAAAATTTTATTTTTAAATTTAAACATTTGTCACCAATTTTCAAAAATTACAATTTCTACAGAAACCGTACAAAATTGTAGTGATGGGCATAACCGGACAATTTCCATAACCGAATTATTTGCATTCGAATGATATTAATAACCGAATGATTATTTGAATAATCGTTCAAATAAATTTTGGCTCTCGATCAGTTTCGATTTTGCCGGATACGCGGTTCAGCGTCATCTGCATCGGCATCATAACTTGCAGATAGAAGAGGAACTCAGTTAATCCTTAGTTATAATAATTGTGTAAATGATTTTTATTTGAATTCTAAGGAGTTTGTGCAATAAGTAATTGTGGATATGAATGAAATATATCTGGATACACCTTTATTGTTTTCGATTGCTGGCGATTTATAATAATATAATAATAATTAATAATATATTGTTGTATTTGTAGTTGAGTTTTACGACTCGCTATTCTGCATTAGCTCGATTACTCCTACATTCTTTCGATCTATAACCAAAACATAATATGTACATTATGTGTTATGTATTGGAAATTAAGAGGTATTTATTAAAGAAGTGTAGAAAGAAAGAAATATGCGAGACTGCTTGCTAATCGCAATAAAAACAGTGGTAAAACCATATATGGGTAAAACGTTTATGTTTATCGATCGGCCGGGTTAAAGGTGGCAAAAAATTGATTTATGTTCATATCATATGACGACGGATCGACCGCGAGCCTCAGCCGGCAAGGAAGCAAGGGAGAAAACTGTAGAGCGAGAGACCCAAATGGTGTTTTCAGTACAATCCAGTGTTGCCAGATGTACGATAATTATCGTTTTTGTACGATAATTTTACCAGTCGTGCGATGTACGATAGCACATGTACGATAATGGCAAAATGTACGATAATTTGGCTATTATTGAAAATTCTCACAAATTTGGCAGATAAGTACTAATATTGACCGTATCATCGATATGACAGTTACGTGCTGATATTTTTGCTGAACCGGTATTAACCACACGGTGCTGAAATTTAATTCGGTGCTGTTATTATTTATGACAAGCAATCCAGTGAGACAAATGTCTCATTTAAAAAAACAAAAAAGACAGTTTTTCAAGAACGCGTATTAAATAAAAACTGTACCCAGACCTGGAAGGTGTCAAAGTGGTTGCCTAACCGATCGAGGTTTGAAGGCGCAGAGGGCATCGGAACATTCTGGAAGCTGTCAAAGTGGTTGCCTAACCGATCGACGTTTTAAGGCGCAGAGGGTCTCAGCTCCGTTTGGCTGCTGAAACAGTTTTTATTTAATACGCGTTCTATTTGAAAAACGGCCTTTTTTGTGATTTCTCAAAAACCGGAAGTGTCACGTGACTGAAATTCGGTTCCTGACCTGACATGACCATTCCAAACATATAACTTTCATAACTTTTTTCTCTATCTCTTACGGTTTGGCTGCTGAAACAGCTTCCCAGACAGACAAAACGGCGTCCCAGACAGACAAAACTGCGTCCCAGACAGACAAAACAGTGTCCCGGACAGACACGTCTATTAGATAAAGGATGGGAACAAAAGAAGTGGTAGTAGGTAAGCAGCTAAAATGAAATTGGGCGAGACATGTAGGTCGGCTGCCCACAACTCTGGGTTCCGAGAACGACTAAATGGAAGCCAAGAGATGAGCAATGAGAAAAAGGGAGACAACACCAAAGATGAGAAGCAGAAATACCAGCAGCAGGGCAGTCATGGCTGTTAAAAATATGTTTGATGTGAATGGCTATAATAATAATAATAATTAATGAATAACAAGTATGTACTTACATTGGCAAAAACCTCTAGCGGCAATAAATTTCTTATCGTATACAGCATTATAATGATCCCCACTCATTTTGCATATAAGAAGTTTCTGATAGCCAGTATAAAGAGGATGGCATTTAAATTCTTGTATGCTTCTATCCTCAGCAGTGAATATGGTAATATCCACGCTAGAAATTAATATTTGAATAAAAGAAATGTAACCACAAAATTAAATAGGAAATGTTCCTGGGTTTTGAAAATTTAAAATTTATCTCATTAATACATTTCATGCATTAACTTCAGTTCTTTTGAAATTCAACTTCACTTTGAAAGCTGCCCTTTTTAACACTTCAATGGACAGTATCTCTTTTTGTCAATTTGGCAACAATGCATTTAATTCGAATGCTGTAAATTAAAATGAAGCTGAATTAACTAAATAAAAAAAACATTGACATCGCTAATAAGACATTACATTAAAAAAAAAACTGAATGGAGAAGATAGTGCCTTTTAGATATTTTTCGATTTTATTGACATCACAATGTACCTACACATAAAATGTTATTAAGAGAAAAAGCGACAACATAAAGATTGCCAAGTTTACAAAAAGCCAAATCGCACTTTAGAAGTAACATTTCATAATGTAATAGTCATTTTGGGTACATCAACAAATTAAATTTGAAAAGTGGTGGGACTATATTCTTTTTTTTATTTAAATATTTGAATATTTTTTACTGCACCTTCTTCGTAAAAAAACATTTTCTATTATTAAATATTATAAATACAACGGATAACTTACTCATAAGTTTTGCACACCAGTTGAATTTCCATGTCTGTACATACAAGCATATTAATGCTTAGCTTTTTAAGTCGATCAAACCAATCACGTTTTTTGCGAACCAGGTGTTTAAACTCTTTAGAATGTTTTTTGCCATATGAAATACAATCTTGTCGAACACGTTCATGGAATAACTGAGAGTAGAACAGCTGAAATATTTGTTCACATATTAAAACAGATAATTACAGTTCCCATACATCAAATGTTCGAATCACAATAGATGAAGAAAATGATTCAAATTCAGATTTTATTTGTCATCAAAGTAGGAGGCGCGGTGCAACGCTATTGTGTCATCAATTTAATATTCGTGGTCGTGTTTCAACTGCTCAGACAATCAAATTATGAGTTTAGAAATTTGAGACTATTGACTCTGCACTAAATCAAAAACACCAAAGTTCAGTTTGTCCAGGAATTAAGTAGAAGACTGAAAACACAACGGCCTGTGTATCGTCCATAGTAAGATCGTCGTTGGTATAGAACCGATTGTACATGGTCGCTGAACAACAGCGCCGTGGATCTCAACCACCAACCCATCCAAGTTTCGGCTGGTCAGACCTTCAATCCACTCAGGAACCCAGGTTTATGGCTGCATGACCACGCTTCTCCTCTAGTGCTTTTAGTTGCATTTTACGACAGGCAGGACTTACCTACCATGGTTGCATTCTTACCCCAAACCACTGTGATGAACTTTGTATTTAAAATCATTCTAGATATAATTAGTTAAGCCATTGACAAAAACTGTTTAGTGTTTACATCTGTGTTCTTAAATAAACTATTACATACATCCTTACGACACTATAAAGCTCATACCTGCTCAGCAACTGCTTGAAACAAACATGTTTTCTTGTTAGCAATATGGTTGCGATAATAACACATCGAATTCAACCAGGAATCAACAGTTCCTGACTTCATGTCCATTTTGCTGCACTTTTAGCCCTTGGTAAGATTTGGTGCTATATTAAAACAGGACTTTAACTCTAGAATGCTAACCCTTATTGCTAGTACGTGAATGATAATGACACGTAAATTTTACGTACTAGTGAACTGTTATTAAACAATCTGAGCAATTGAAAATACTTATATTATTAGTTATTTAACCAACAAGTGTGTTAATGAAGGCGATTAATAATCGAAACTGTTTAATAGTTGAGATTATTAATCGCCCATTAACAAACGAGTTGATTAAAAAAATTTTTCGTTGATCGCAAAATTTTTTTTGTGGTGAAAAATTTGATTAATACAACTAACCTCCATGCAAAATATCATCAAAATGTCAAAATCACAAAAACAGTTAATTAATGAAAAAGAGTGTATTAATCAAAAACAGTGTATTAATAGATCTATTAATCCATCCTTTTTTAAAAAACAATTAATGAAAAAGAGTGTATTAATCAAAAACAGTGTATTAATGATGTCTATTAATCCATCCTTTTTTAGGAAAAATAATTCATTAATATTGAAATTAACAAGCGGTCAACGAAAAAAATACTTTTCTTTATTAAAAAATTTAAATAATGCAACAAACTTAATTTAATTTGTAAAAATATACACAAACGAAAATTAAATGAAATTAAAGAAAATACAGTGTGTTTTTCATCAGGACACCTAATAGTTATTGACTATAAAAGTGGGATAAGAGCATCATTAATAAACTGTAAACTTCCTAGATTTTTTCAATAAGCAGCGGGCAAAATATCTTTAATAAAGATGACACAGATAACCCTGCAGAGCACAGAAAACTTAATAAAGTACAGAAACATCAAATCAAGTGCATTCAAAGTAAGCAGAGGATTATGGCAAGGAGACCCGCTATCGTTAATGTTATTTAATGTGGCTCTGGAAAAAATTATCTTTGGCATAAAATTGCTTCTTAGTTGGCAGTTTTAAGTTAATAACATGTTTTCATTAGTTTACGTTGTCAGTAGTAACGTGTTTAAACGATTTCATTAGGCACGCTGTCAGTAGCAATGTGTTTTAAAATTTTTAAAGCATGCAAAATTACGACTGGTTGCTGGTAATACTAATTTACATTTAAATTTTATTTTATATTTACCGTGTTTTCTAGATTCTATCGTAGATAAAATATTGTACGTTACACATGCGTAAAGCATCTTTAGTCACTCGTGTTTTAACTCTACCCCACTCATGACTAAAGAGTAGCTTTACGCACTTGTATTGTAAATTACTATTAATTTCCGTCAAAGGAAAAGTCAAAATGCCCAAAATAATTTTGCTACAACAAAAAATTTCCATTAAACGATCCCTAGCAGCACAACCTGATTGAAGCCATGTTGGCTGCCAACATCCAAAACATTGGAATGAAACGTTTTTATATATGGTTTTTATTAGTGATGGGCTTATTTGAATGAAAAATAACCGTTATCCGGTTATTGAAATAACCTGTGTAACTCGGTTTTCGTTCCAAGTATTCGAATCAAAAATAACCTCAACCTGATAAGTACTACGTGCCGTATCTCAGCGACCTGCGAGTGATCGAAATTCTGTAAATAATACGTCAAGACCTTCTACGTAATAATTAGATTGTCCCAAGTGAGGCTGGCGGCTGCTTGTTGATGTTATTAAGACATTTCAGACTCCCAGTCGAGTTAAATTTATGGGGCCGTTCCCATTAAAGATAACGCTCTGCTGAGTATGAGATTTGCCGAAGCTGTGTTGGTATTAATTTATAACGGCCTAAATTTTTGCTTCGAAACGCGGTTGATTATGCCTAATAAGGGATAAACAGAAAGCAAAATAAGATTTTCCAATATCGTAAAAGATTTATATTTAATTTTTAATAACGGATGGGCCGTCGTCATATGATATGAACGTGGGACAAGAAGTGGATTTCGATGTTTAAAATTTTAAGTGTGCGTCCTTAGAACCGCAGAAGGCTGAACGTAGATAAATTATGGATTCTAAAATATACCGGTATGATGTGCAAGCGAAAAGGGAAGGGTGGCTACTAGAGAATTTTAGGAACTAAAAATAGATTCAATAGATACTTTGTATTCGCATATTTATAATTTCTTTATGATTAGTATTGATATAGCTATTCTCAATGGTTTAAACTCCTTAGAAATCAAATAAAAATCATTTATACAATTATTATAATTAACGATTAACTGAGTTCCTCTGCTATCTGCAAGTTACGGTGCCGATGCAGATGACGGTGAACCGCCAACTGGCAAACCGCCAACCGGTGAAATCGAAACAAATCGAGAGCCAAAATTGATTCGAATTATTATTCAAATAATCATTCGGTTATTAATATGATTCGAATGCAAATAACTCGGTTATGAAAATTGTCCGGTTATGCCCATCACTAGTTTTTATATTGGACTCCCATATGTATTCTACATTGGCGATCAATATTTATCCTATATTGGTGACAAATATTTATTTGACATTGGCCACCAATATTTATCCTATATAGATGACAAATGTAGTAGTATGCTACTTCCAATTTAAAAAGGACAGACCAGATTTAAATGAACACGATTTGATGTGGAGACTAGAGAATATATTTGCTGTATGTTAAATCATAAAATTTTGGAAAGGAAAAACAATCCAGCGTAATGTATAATTTTACCACGACCGGGAGTAGAATTCCGTTTCTATAGCATTAAAATTGTGACAGAAGTAAAATATTTACTCCCTAGAGATTAAATAAGACAAAAATTTCCCTAGGGAGTTTTCATTATGACTGACACAACAATTATGTCAAATTCGAGGTTATCAGGTTAGGTTTTACCTCGAATTTGACATAATTATGAGCTCTTGTCATAATGACTTACAAAGCCACCAACTGTAAAATTTACCATAGGCTACTAATTTTAAAATAATTGTAACTAAAATGTCAATAAATGACGTTTAAAAAAACAGGTTTTACATTTAAATCTTCCTGGAACGTGAAAAAAATAGTATATGCAACTCGGAGAGAATGCTATTTTGCTCCAGTGCAATTACTCTCCCTTATTGCATAATCTAGTACTATTACTACCTACCTACTTATTGCTATTTTAGTGTTGAAATGTTATGTGACACATGTGAAAATCAACATGAAGTCAAATCAGCAAGCCATCCATTTGACAAGATATTTACATTTTTCACATGTAAATTTCTATAACACCAATATTGCTCAATTGCTCTATTAAATTTATTTGGCAACAGTTTGTGACGTCTTTATCCTTCCACACCACCAAGCAAGCAAGCATGCAGCAAGCATATAAAATAAAGTAGCATATTCATAGCATGTACACAATTCTTATCCAAATTGCAATAAACATTAATATTCAATGCTTTTCTTATGCATTACTTCTCATTTTTGTTTCTGTCGTCAATTGTCAAATCATTTCAATTTTTCATCCTTAATTTAAACAGAGATCTGGCAACAATGTACCTATTCAGAAAATATAACCTTAAACTGCAAACAACCTAACCTAACACAAAAAGTTTGAATTTCCATTAGGGGGTTTAGTTGCCATAGCGGTACTGCCAACAAAATTACTAGATGGCCATAGCCTTGCCTGACCCAAAAAGATCGTGAACGGCATATATCGAGAGATCCAAAAAAAAACTGTTCCTCAGCGGGCTGTGGAAATTCAACGTATGAATAATATGTTGGTGACACTGTACGTGAATGTCAAATTCAAGGTTATCAGGTTAGGATTTGCGTCATTTTGTGTCATAAGTGACGGAAAACCTAACCTGATAACCTCGAATTTGACATTGACGTACAGTGTCACCAACATATTATTCATACGTTTCCACAGCCCGCTGAGGAACAGTTTTTTTTTGGATCTCTCGATACCTACAGTCTAACACCCGTATGCATAGTCGTTCGCCAGCGGCTCGCCGGCGACTCGCCAGTTTTCGTTATGAATAATATGTTGGTGGCACTGTAAGTGTATGTCAAATTCGAGGTTTTCCGTCAGTTTTGACAGAAACTGAAAAAAACAACCTGCTAACCTCGAATTTGACATTGACTTACAGTGACACCAACATATTATTCATAACAAAACTCCGGCGAGTCACCGGCGAACGACTATGAATACGGGTGTAAATATTAGTGCACAGTTTTAAAATAAATATTATATGTAATACAATTCTTCGCAAGACAGTGTTTAGCTCTTCGAGGCAAACAATCAAAGTTTTTTCAGTCCAGTAGTGGAAATTTGTTAAAGTTATTGGAAATGTCAAAGTTTGATCCCTTTATAATGGAACATTTATAGTATATTATATACCAACGGACAAAAGTGCATCATTTGATCCCGCGAGTGAAGAATAATCATTCAAGGGATCAAAGGCACTTTTTACTAAAAGTATTTCACATTATGCGGATATAAATCAGAATGAATTAATACATTTTATGGAAAATGCAGTAAGGAAGAAAATTATAATTGATATTAAAAAGCCAAAATATTATAGTGTAAAAGTAAAATAAAGCAAATTGGTGTCATATTAGGTTATGCTGTAATTTCTAAAGGTAATATTGATATAAAAGAAAGTTTTATAGAATTTTGTCCCATTGTTGATACAACTGGGCAAGGTCTCGAGGAGGATTTATTAAATGTGTTAAAAATAAACTAGATTTAGACCTGAACAATATCAAGGGGCACGGATATGATAAGGTGCCAATATGCGTTGAAAAGATGTATGAAACTGCAAAAAATACTGAGCTTTATTTGTGCCATGCAGTAGTCAGTCATTAAATTTATTAGTAAATGACGCTAATAAAGTATTGCATGAAATCATAATTTTTCTTCTATCGCCCAACATTTGTATACCTAATTACTTTTCCATTACCACACATCATTGAAATATTTTAAAAAGTCATATTAATTTAACTTTACAGCCCTTCGGCTACACTCGCTGGGAAAGCCGTGTTGAGGCTTTAAAGTCATTAGTAAATGAACTAGGAAATTTTTATGATTCTCTAGAAGAAATTAACAAGGATTCATCTAGAGATATTGATAGTAGTTTGGACAGCGGCTTTAGCCAAAAAAATTTAAATGTTAATTTTATACGTATATAATATTGTAGAGATTTACACATTAAGTTCGCCGTTGACGATAACAGTGATATTGATAGACTTGAAATGTATGAAGACATTAAAACTTTAAACATTTTTAATGTTCCAGTTTCAGTATTCTAAAGATATTTTACAGTACTTACATTTATGAAAAAGATTTTGATGGAATTTTTCCTAATTTAGTAATAGCTGTAAGGATATTACAAACAATGCTCGTATCCGTTGCCTCTGCGAAGCGCAATTTCTCAAAACTCAAAATTGATAAAAACATACCTGAGATCAACAATGGGATAGCAAAGGAAGGCTTTCCAATATAGCAATAGGTACTATCAATTGAAAATGAGGAATGTGAGGCAATTGATTTTTCAGCAGCGTTAAGCAATTTTGCTGCTACGAAATCCAGAAAAGCTAATTTTTTTTAATATTTAGAAACAACTGTAATAAGTATAGTATTTTAAATAGTTTTATGTATTCCAACCAGAAATTGGAAAGCTATTTAAAATCAGGCCAGCATTGAGAACAGTAAGTCACTTCGTAATTTAATTCAGAAAATTACTGTTTGATTGTCATTCAGTGACACTTCGACAGTAACCTTCAAATTTGACAGATGCATTGGGAAGTTTGGAAGACATATACGTTTTTCAACATTTTCTATGCTACTATACGGTTTTAAAAACTCAACTAGTACCTACTTAAATCATGTACAATGTTACAATGCCTTAACAAAACGGTTACACGTACAGTTTGCAGATGAACTGTCATTACTTGAAAGCTGATTGACAGCAGAATATTATTTACTGATTGTATGAAACCAACTTAGACATGACTTACACTTTTCATAGTGTACTGGATTTTAAATAGCTTTCCAAATTTTGGTTGGAATACTATACCTTTATCAAAGCTTAGCGCAAACTGAAATAGAACCAATGGTGTTATATTTATTTATAACAAAAAAGTGAAGAAAGCATTTGACATTTCTGAGACGACGAAACGTCATCACAAAACGTATTTTTTTTAACGTCTATTTAATGGAATCAATACGTAAAATGTACGTGCGTTAGCATTCTACGGTTAAAAACATCAAATCTTTCAATAACAAACGCAATAATGCCTGTCTGGCGGTTAAAATGCTGCAGGAGCAACTTTGCGTTTTTTACCAAAGAATCAAACTCCATATTGTATTTTAGCAAATATGAACATGTAATACGAGAATAACTAATTTTACCTTCATTCCCTTGAACAGTTTCACGGTGTTGTAAGTAAACTTGTGAAATTACAACATACATGTAATTCTCGACACGTCCAACTCTAAAAACACCGGAAGAAGAATACGCACGTTTCCGTCTTTGTCTTTCCGTTTCACGCGAGTATTGCTATTCGGCTATTGGCGAAAAAAGTTAAAAAGTGAGGATAGATAAAGGGCGGTTAATCCAAAATAAAATTTTCCAAATTACGTATTCCTGCGTCTCTAAATATCTGCTAAATAATCGTTTTTCTGTTACACCCGATGGTAGAAACCGTAAATTCTCAAAATCTCTTCATTTGTTTCGACATTCTTCACTGGCAACGGCTTTTATTTATTTAATTTAAAAGATAACAGTGCATTTTAATTCAATAAATTCCAATGAAATTATTTAAATTGTAACATAAAAGAAAGTAATTTTTAAGATCACACACATTATTTTTTATAAACTTCGTACATTAAAGCGTAATTTAAAATTTAAAAAATCTGGTGTGGTACACGGACACAACAAACTTCCTTTTACAGTGATAATAAAATTATCCAAAAATTTGATTTTTAATTTTTAAGCATTTGTCAAAAATTAAAAAAAAAATACAAATTCTACAGAAACCGTACAAAATAGAGCGTTAGTACAAGAGACAAATTTTCTCTAAAATTTTAAGCTGAATTCAAAAATGTAATAATATAGGGGTGAGGATTGAGCATTCGGCCAAGGTGCTAATATTTCCGTGATTATTTGAATTACCCGCCTTTTTGGCTTGTCATTCCATTCGTACCTCAGACACGGCCATTTTCTATTAATTTTCGTTGGCTGATGTTCAGTTTATGTGAATAATTCAATGTAGTTTAAAGTGATATAAGTAGTAATTTTTTGACTGTTTAGTATTTCGAAAATTTTGTCAAAAGTTCTAATTTTAGTCTGCTAGCTTTTGTTCACAAATTTACTTTCACTTATAACGAAAACCCAAATATAAGAATACAACCCTAAAATGTTTTTTAAAGTTTCCAAATATTTGGTTGAATTAATTTAGTAACTTGACTAATGAAACCGTGTTTCTTGGAAGGAATTGCAAAAATGTTTCATCTCATACACACGGTCTTATAAAAGTAGGCCAATATTTCTGAAATTACTTCGACACGAAGTGTACGAAGTATTGAAATTCCCTCATATCGAAAACCACTCTGAGTCAAATATCTCTAAAATTCGAGCCAACCGATTAATGAACTCACTATATCAAATCTTCGTCTCGGCGGTGCGGATCTTTTGGTGAAAATCCCAGCCCACTAGATCAATCCCCCGTATTGGGGGGTGCCTAAACGTGCTGTGCGGGGGATGTATGTTCGTATGTGTACACGATCCCTGTCGCCAGGAACCTTCCTGAAGTCTTGGATCGTTTTAATACGATAGGTCCTCCGAAAATGAAGGCAACATCAACTTTTGAGCTATGGTCGTCGGCAAAAAAAATTTTTTTTTGTTTTTTTTTTATAAATAACTGCTTCCTAGCATTTAATTGTATTAGCGAAACGGAGTGATGCTGAGTATCGAAGTATTCTTGGAAAGCACGGAAGGGCGCTTTTCTTGGATGGGGGGTACCGTATATTTTGACATTATAATAGTATATTAAAGTATGAGTGGAAAACAAGGTCTTTAAAACACTCGCGAGTTTTCGAGCACGAATACTTTACGCTATTTTTAATTATACCTCCAATCACTTATAATCACTTATAATAATGCAGAAGACTAAAAGCCGTGTTTACACAACTAAAAGTACCATAGTTGCGTTCCACCATTTCTATTTTCGGGTTTTTGTAAACAAACTTTTCTTAACTTTTAATAGCGATATTATCAGAGAAAATAATTATTTACTTTGCCTATTTCTTGTGTTTTTTAAAACTATTGACTCAGCTTCGAAGGCAAGTCCACTTTGGTTAATTTTCATATCTGCTTACTGAACTCTGCCAAGCAACCAAGCAACGAAATCCAAGCCGTACGTTTCTAGCATAGTGTAAAAGCGACCCCAACGTTAACGCTACATAACCTATATTTCTGCAATTAGCGGCAACGACGACAGCAGCAAATCAAAAAACTTCATGCAGAAAAAGCCATCCATGAATGCAAGTGGGCGAAAGAAGTAACTCGTACTTTGAATAAACAAAAAAGCATGTATAGTGTGCATTGAGCATTGTTCTTTTATATTTCCGACTCAAGTTTAACCTACAGTTAGTAATGAAGATGTTAAGAAATTCCTAGAAGATAATCGAATCACGGTGCGCTCCTGCGAATTCCTTAAACCCAACAGGTAAATCATGCTGTTATGGCAACTTATGACCGATGTGATCAACGACGACGACAGCTAAAAATGTTGTATTTTAGGTTCCGAGTTAGATATGGCATGTCCATCGAAGAATGCCGCAAACTCGAAAATGATACTAATAAGCAAGCAAATTCTGCTGCGTGGTACCAATACAGAGCTGGTCGAATTACGGCCCAATTTTGTGTATGGCTATAAGCAGTTTTAAGTTGTAACCAGCTCGTAACTTATGACATCTGTAGAAAATGATGAAGATATTCCTAAAGACGTTAAGATTGTGAATGAGCAAGTTATTTTAGCGTATGTTCAGGAGTTATAGCAGTCTTTTGCGCTTTCTTCTATGTGGAGTTGAAGGCTTGGTTGCTGCTGGATTTATGTGACAAACGTCACTTTGACGTTCGGCATACAATTTAGCAGGCCGTGGTCTTTACGGAAACTTTTTACGGCCGGGCCGTAAAGAGGTTGCTTACGCAGTAGTAAATAGTCCTTAAAGAAATATTTAACAAGTAGGTATTACAAAATAGCTATTAAGGCAACTAGTGTTTTACAGAGGATTTAAAAATCGAGGTCGATCATGTTAAAATTCGAGCGAAGCGAGAATTTTATGATCGACCGAGATTTTTAAACTGTAAAACACGAGTTGGCTTCAATATTTTTTCTACAGCCGAGGAGTTTGTTAGCTTAAATGCCCTCGGGGCTTCGACCCTCTCCAAAGCGGCCCTCGGGGCTCCACCCCTCTCCAAGGGGGCCCTCGGGACTCCGCTCCTCTCCAAGGGGGCCCTCGGGACTCGGACCTTCTCCAAGGGGGCCCTCAGGGCTCGGCCCCTCTCCAAGGGGGCTCTTGGAGCTCCGCCCCTCTCTAAGGGGGCCATCGGGGCTCCGCCCCTCTCCAAGGGGGCTCTCGGGACTCGGCCCTTCTCTAAGGGGGCCCTCAGGGCTCGGCCCTTCTCCAAGGGGGCCCTCAGGGCTCGGCCCCTCTCCAAGGGGGCTCTTGGAGCTTCACCCCTCTCCAAGGGGGCTATCGGGGCTCCGCCCCTCTCCAAGGGGGCTATCGGGCTCGGCCCCTCTCCAATCGAGCACCCGGGGCTCCGCATACAAATCGGTCCGATATAATAACTGTACTTTTAATCTTCACAAATAAGGTTTTATAAACTCTTAAAGTACTCCGTGCTTTAAATGGAATGGCGTGTTTTATAGACAACATAAAGCACGCCGCATATGACCCTTGGAAACAGTTTAAAATCACGGCTGTAGAAAAAATAATGTTATGTCCTACCAGTACATTAATTAAAATTAATGACTCTATGTTAAGGTATCTTAGATACAAAATAACGCTCCAGGGCAATTATTTTCAGTTGTAATATAACAAGTGGAATGATTATTATCGATGATTTTTTCCGAGTTAAAACCGGACCTAAATTTAACGAGTGCGTAGCACGAGTTAAATTTGTTGTTTCGGTTTTAACGAGTAAAAAATCATCGATCATTAATCATTACACGAATTATATTTGGAAAGAGAATATATTGAATGAAATGCAAAATATCAAATATTTACTTTTTGTTCTTAGGTTGGCACAGTTAATGTTGGTTACCCTGATGACAACTTTAAGTCTATGTCAAATTCGAGGTTAGCAGGTTAGATTTTCCGTCAGTTTTGACACAAACTGACACAAAACCTAACCTGCTAACGTCGAATTTGACACGGACTTAAAATTGACAGCAGGGTAACTAACACTAACAGTGCCAATCTAAGAAAAAAATCACAACCATTTATGATCACCTTTAAAAACAATTACGAAAATAAATTACTACCGCTGTGATAATGTGTAACTAGGCATTTGCATGCACCTCATTGGATGAAATAGCGTCACGTGATACATGAATTATATTCTCTTCATAAGAACACTAGGGTTATTATGAAAAATTAACAGTATTTGTTTCCATGGATACAACCTTTATTTCAAAAATTATGCACCACTGTCACAATGAAAATTAATGACAGCTCATCTAATGTCACAAATCTAACTTAGATCAGCTAACTAGATCAATCTTAAATACCATAGCATAGTAATTATATGAATTAAATATGAATATGAATTAGGTAAGAAAATTGGTAGGACATAAAACCTTGAAGGCACCACAGGCATTATGAGCTAAGAGCCCGCGATTGGGCGCTTATTTTACTCATATTGCCCCTTGGTACCTTAATAACTATTTGGTATGTGATATTCTAATTTTGCTTTTTATTAATTGGCCACATGCAGAAAAAGATAATCAAATAATTCTACATAATAAATGGTGGTGGATAGTATTAACGTTAGATCCTTAAGTAAGTAAGTATCGTTTATTGTCAACAGATCAACTACATAAGTGACATGGACATTGTCAGATAAAAGTAATACCTAATGTAGTACAATATTGTGGTAGTCATAAAAACACTTTTTAATTAAAATGGATTTAAGTTAAATTTATCGATTTTATATGATTTAATATATATCGGTAGCGAATTGTAGATTTTAATACAATTATAAATGGGGGACTTTTTAAATTCAGCAGTCCGACGCCTAGGTATGGCTAACAGGTCACCATGTCTGGTGGGATATTGATGAGTATTGTTACTCGTTGAAAAATAATGCATATGTTGCTGCGCAAATACTGCTAATTTGAAAACTAAGTTTATTTGTTCCCTCCAGTCGAGATTAGAATCGATACATATGCCTAGATAAGCGCACAATTGGGAATTATATGGAATACCCTTTATATTATTCAAGGCATTAAAGTTCACACAAACAGTTTTGTTCATGTTGAGTACAAGTTGATTTTTTAAGCACCACTTTTGAACTCCAGGTGATAAATTTCAATTTTATAAGTGAGTTCCTTGACCGTATCGGCAGTGAAGGCTGTGTCGTCAGCGAAGCTAACGATCTGCGCGCATGTAACATGTAAGGGCAAATCGGTAACATACAATAGATACAGCAAGGGGCCTAATACCGAGCCCTGAACAACATCTAAGTTTATACGGACAGTGGTGGACGTTACATCATTAATTTTAACAAACAATTTTCTGTTAGTAAGAAAAGATATCAACCACATAAGAAGTGGGCCCCGAATGCCTAAGGAACATAACTTTTTTCTAATGCATTCCACATTCACAGTGTCGAATGCACACGATATGTCGAAAAATATTTTTTTTTTTTTTAATGAGAATCGAAAAATATTGATGCAACAAATTTACCATTATCCAGTTGCTGATAAACATAGCGGAGCAGGCTAAAACGAGCAGTTTCTGTAGATCTGAGCTGTCTGAAGCCGTGTTGTGTATCGGAGAACAGATTGTATAGTCAAAATTATACCCATTCGGAGTCACGTGACCTTTGTCTGTCACTGTTCATCTTTAGTAAAATAGATGAAATGGAAGAAATTTGAAAAAAAGGCATGTCGATTCATAAAATTAATTTTAAAAATTTGACGTTTCTAATCTGTCAGATTATATTTTTCGTGTAAGTTATTGAGATAAGGGTAATAAAACCTAAAATTGTCGAGCCGAAAACTGGAAATTAAAAGAAACCATCGAACATGCGGTATAACGAGCAGTCACAACAATTAATTTGAATATTATGCATTGTTTTTTATGAAGAGTACAATATTAATAAAAGTAAATCAACAGTTTCACCCTCCAACGCTGTACTCATAACATTCCTAGATATGTTAATAGCTATTAATTTCATATAAGAGAATAAACCCGTAGCAACCTTGTTTTAGTAATAGGCATGTGTCAGGATAAGCTACAAAACGGAACGTCATTTATTTCCCTAAAATTGCATTTTTAAGAATCGACATACGTAAAATTACTAGATTATCACGTGACTCCGAATGGATATAAATTTGACTATATTTATTCAGGAACGATACCATTCGATTTGCCACAACTTTTTCGCACACTTTGGAAAAGACACTCAGAACTGATAATTAACTCATTTTTTAATTAATTTCGGTGTGTTAAGTGCCACTTTTTTTCACTCAGTGAAAAAAAGTGACACTTTGCTTTTAATTTAGGAATGAACGATTCTAATTGGACGTTTCCTTAGTTACCAATCGACGTTTCCTTAGTTACCAGAACTGACCAACGCACTTGACTAAAATGAAGGCAAATACAATTCTATACAAAATAGGCTTGGATTGGAATGTTTAATGAAATTTTAAAAAATCTTATAGACAACTCGTGTTAGCGTGCTTATTTTTCAAGCGTGTGGAATATTAAACTTGGCTGCGCCTCGTTTAATAACCCTCCACACTTGTGAAAAAAAGTTGCACTTGTAACACTTGTGGTCTAAATAACTATTAATACTTTTGTAGATATTATTAATATTATTATTAAAGTAAAAATAATTAGATTAACTTTGTTAATAAGATTTATTTCATAATTATACAATTATAGGAGGGCATAAATTTACGAGGGCACAAGAAACTGTTAATATCTGATCTACCACAGCAACATCGTCAGTTTTCTTTTTCGCCAGGAACATGGGCATCGTTTCGTGATGAACTGTATTTTTTTGACGAAGGACTCCAATATTGCGTTTGACGTGTATTCTGAAAAAAAGATATAGGTAGTTAAGATAATTATTGTAATAATATACTTGCACTACCTCAAGCTTGCTATATTCCTGGTTGATTCTATATCCCTTGGATCGAGCTGCCGTATCCCTTTTAGAAAAGCAGGCGTAATCATTGTGGCCATATGTAGTCCTAGGGAGTCTTTTATTAAAAAGCCACGATCTGTCAATACAAAATCTCCTGGCAAGAGATTGTTTAAAATCCCACAATCCTCTGTTAGACCTTTATCGCTTATTCTGCCACCATATCCATGTGATATAAATGATATTGATCCAGGAGGAGTGATGCCTATTAGTACCTTTACCGTATTATGTTGTTTGTACGTAGACCATGTAGTACATTGTACTTCAAGGCTACTTGATTTTTCCACTCTCATCTCAAAACAATCGATTATAACTGAAATCTTGTTGCCAAATGCTACCTTGAAGCATTCTGGCATTGATTTAATCACCTGATCTCGTTCAGGCCAAATAATAAAAATTTTCATCCGATGATACATAATATTCAATGTAGTATAAAATATTCTGGAAATTGTTTGTACGCTGACGTTAAACATGTATGCCAATAAACTAAAATCTAAATTTAATCTAAGTTTTATCCCGTTATCAAAAATGTGCCTCTAAGCATGTTTTACGTACTGAATTAGGAATAAATATATATAATTAAATGTGAACTGTATATATTGTATGTATTTGGTGTAGCATTTGCCATATAGTAGACGTGTGTAAAAGAATTTTTTTTTGTAATGTCACAAATAAAGTATATCTATCTAACACGCAAAACTTTATATGCGCGCGGGCTACAGCGTCATTCTTCCATGCTCACGTAAAACTTTTACATTCGCTGAAAAATTCTCACTTTTTTTAACTTGTAGAACAATCTACTATTAATTCACTAGCAATTTAAGAAGAAAATTAACTTGCTAGCATATAAACATTATAAACAGTTACTGATGGAAACTATTATAGAGATAATAATAATAATGGCAGTTTAAAATGACAAAGAAATAATAATTAATCGAGTTATTTAACAATAACAGTAACGGCGTAACTGGAGACTTGAGTTACCACATTTATATTTTTATGACGCTCAACGCCTCAACGGCTTAAACCTGAAAAGAAACACAGATTGCAGGCAGCTGAAAATTATTTCGGTGGCGCAAATAATTCTCACATATAATCTCATAAGAGCATTAATTCTTTCCGCCATTTTTGTTATTGCGTTCCAACAACGTCGTATTAATTAGGACGCCTTCCAGAGGCCAGCGTTTCCTTTCCAGAGACTTTCCATTTGAAAATTTTTTTTTTGAACTTTTCCTTACTGCCAATCTCTAGCGTGCTTTTAAAACTTTCTTTAGTGCAACAAAAGTTATTAAATTCGTTGTACATTTTAAATGCGGCATATGCCGCGGGTTTCAGCTAGTACCTATATAATCTCCATGGGCGATGAAAACAATCCAGGAAATAGTTTTCTTAATCATTAATTGAAAACGTCATAAATATTTTATTTTCACTCCATTTCAAAATATTCATAGTATTTAGGAAGTTTCACATTTCCAAATAACTATAACTAAAACTTCAGTGAGACAGTAAGTATGTATTTCAGGGAGATAAATAAAATATTTTACTAAAAATTAGGCTAGAAATTGAAACAATCTTTTTTCTAGCTCAGCAAAAAAACGTATGTAATGTAGCCGACCCCATTGATTTGCTTAAGCAAATAAATACAAACGTTTTAATTTTTAATCAAAACAACAATGGTGCAGTAAAGCAATTCCGCAGCAGTAGAAAAATTTGATGGCGGATTTTCCTCATTTCTTAGAGAAACCCAGAAAATATCAGCTACATTTTTAGACAGCTATACAATATCCTTTGAATCTATTGAACACAGTTCAACAAAGAATGCAACCTTTCCTCACTGGTAGTATTTTCCTTCAAAGTCGCAACTTCTGAGAGCTCTACATAATACCCCGAAGTCAAAATAGTTCTTAGCGGCTATCAATCTTTAAAATTTTAAAACCGAAGATACTTTTTATCGACCCTCCCTTGCTAGCAAGCATGTAAAAACGTCCATGTAGCGGCTTAACGCACAACTCCAACTAAATTAGGTAACATTCTCGCACACCGATTTTACGATATCTAATACTAGTTATAAAGTTCATTTATTTGCCTTGTACAAAATGTAACACAAATTACTCAACAGGGAATATAGGTTCTAAAATTATTGAAGTTTGGGGTTCTCATGTACGTTATTTCTGTAAAAATTCAAAGAAACTGCTATAATACAATATACGACTTACTACAAACGTCTTTTAATCTTTTAAGCTTTCAATCTGTTATAACTTCATATTATTTACAAATAACGTAGAGTTTTAATAAATTTCATTTGGTTGTTAAAACTAACACAAAAATTCATAATAACATGTTAGCTTTACTACATTACAAACATGTTGACTTTCAAAGCCGAACATAAAAAAATATCAATAAAAACGCTTTTTAAACATTATTGTTCTCCATTTTTACATGCAACGATGATATCGACTGAAATAACAAGCCGTTCTATACAAACCATTGCTACATTTTTAAAGATAAATGCGAAGCAGCAATCTGAACAAACTAGATGTCGTACTATCAGAGCTGGGCAGTAATTCAGTTACTAATTAAATTCTTTTTGTTGATTTTTCTTAGAATCGAATTACTTTTCAGAATACGATAACTGTAATAGGCAATTGCAATTTTTGTTAAAAAGCACTTGATAATTACCTTTTGAAAGTAATTAGTTACTACTATATTCAATTACTCAATTACTTTTGAGTAATTAAATTACTTTACAAGTATGTGAATTACTTGTGGTAATTGAAATGACTGGCGGCAATTGAATTACTTTTTGGTAATTCAGTTATTAAATAAGTGAATCCGATTGGGTATTAAGTCTCCAGAACGCAAAAAATAAGATAAGGCCTTATTAAGTTACATTTTAAGCAAATTGGAATAGCGCATTCCTGGAACAATATAAGTATAATTTATGATTTCCTATGATGGGACGTGCATGTGTTGTGTCTTATGTAACGTAGGCTGTACAGGATGTAGCATTATAGTTTGCTAATAAGTAATTATTGTGTAAGAAGTGAAAAATGTGTCTGTGGTAAGTACAGATTACAAAGTAAAGTACGATACAAATATAATTTAATTTTTTCGATAACAATTGACAACAAACAGCTTCACTGGCCGATATTGGTTCATATCAATTGTTTATTGATTTCAAATTACTTGTTTAAGACGATGTACTAGCCCAGGGCTATGTAAATACTACTTAATATAAATATACGAGAACAATCTCTAGCGAAAATAATTAAAAAGTAATTTCTGTTGTGCAATTACAATAATCAAATTATTTAATTTTCAAAGTAATTTGCCCAGCTCTGGGTGCTATTTATCTAGGTTCTGCTTTGAAAGTTTATACCCTGTATATAGTGAATCAGGTCAATTACAGTATTACAGTAGTTTTTAACCAGATTGTTTCTGGAAATTCCCCCGATTATCACAGAATTGTTAAAATACATCAAGGTTAAATTCAGTTTCTCTCCTTTTAGATTCTCGGACACTTAATTAATTAAGCTCCCGATTCTGCTTGGTTTGCAAATTAATGACTGTAAGTTCACAAGCGAAAATTTTAAGAACAGTGAAAAATGGTTAACTGCCTGGTAATTAGCGCGCAAAAACTTAAAGCAATAAAGATTATTTTCTTTAGTTTTCTTTTGCACTTAATAACGGTTTTTACGATGTTCTGCAACATCGTTGGCTTTGAAGTACAAATTTGATTAAGAAACTTTTTACGGAGCAGAACAGAAAGTTCAATTTGCAGGAATTTGATGGTAGTATCCAGGTACTTTATACTTTATAAGATCTGCTGTTTTAAATTAGAAAGTACTTCGAATTTTAACGATGGCCTCATTTCAAAGAACATTCGCCAAGTATTTATTTTAAATATTTAAAGATACGGATCAAAAGTGTTACAATAATATTTCGAATTTGATCGTCATTCTAATTTCACACACTAAAAACTCAAAATAAGCGTTTTGGTACGTTTAGAATATTTTCGGAAAACGAACAAACACTAGCAAAACAAATACCTCGATGTTACGAGTATCAGATTTGTTTAAAAGTTCGGTTCAAATTATGTAATACAGCAATGTTACCCTACTTCTGACTTCATCCTTTGTACTTGAGGCTGCATATTGCACGATGTGTAATCAACAGACCGTAATTTCGGTCTGGTAACTACTGTAATCCTTTTGGACAGATCGTAAAATCTTGAGAGTTTCTCCGTGTTGACGGCGTTAAAACATTTTGAAACCAGAAATTTGAAGGACCAGCTGCATTTACGTACTTAAGGCTTGCAACAAATACACTACAAAATAACTGTAAGCCTTCAAACTTGTAAGCGTAGAAATAATATATTTATTTTTTGCTAGATTACATGTAAAACTATAAATTAATAAATTAATACACTAAGAACTCAGTTGTATTCTGCTATACACAACAATTAAAACACTGAAAATCTGTCACAGATCCATACAAAAAATTCTATCAAGATATATTACTCTTCGAAGCCAATCAGAACATAACAAATGACTATGAAAATCTCTAAAACCGTGCGTCGTTTAAGCCATTTTAAAACTTGAAACATTGTCATGAAAAATCCAAAACAGCCTTGGGTGATCACCGGTGATCATTGAAACAATCACACTTACGTAAATGCGAAACACAACTTTGAAAACCAAATCAAACAATGGAATAGGTAATCAGCAAATTTTTAAAAATTTGTCGGAGAAACAAAATGCTTACATTCAAGCCACAATTATGTAGAGAGTTGGAATCTCATGTTGACAACAACAACACTGTTTCAAAATTTGAGGTTTCTAAGTCGTAAATGCAAACAAAAACGTAGTCAGTCAAAGTTGCTGAAGGAGCAATAATTACTGGCTTGGATAAAATCATGTAAGTGTGCAAAGAATATTGACAAAATCTGTATACATTTTTACCAAATTTAATCCATAGTGACTACATGAGCATATTTGAGGGCCGACCAGGTACAGTGAAGACGGTATGGCTTTGGTACAAAAGCTTTGTAAAAGATGTGGCCCAAATTAATTGGAACTTAGCACCTTTTATGTTTGTTATAAAACCAGTTTAGTTTTATTTGACAGGAGATGGAGTTTATTTTGTTGTTAAGAGATAGGGTGAGAAGGCCAGGCCATGCCAACTCTTTACGAACATTTGTAGCCTATATTCGTCCCCATCAATGAATACACATTTGTGGTTAAACGTATATTGAATTCTAAGACATATCACAGAGCTATATATACAATAAATGTGTGCCGTGTTTACGACCTATTATTAAAAATTACAATCATATATGTTTAAACTAACGTAATTCTAAATGCTTGAGTTGTTATGTTGACCCACTAGCATTGCAGAATCGCAGGGTTGTGCTTTTGACATACGTAAAAAGTGCAACGTCTGTTTGTAAATACGGAACTGGCGCTTGATTGCATGCGTCGCTTACATTTAATTGTTATCACGACACAGAAACTTGACACATATCTTATCTGGCGCAAGTTATGCAGTTTTTGTGGGCTAATTGCGTGAAATTTTGTATTTACTGGATTACAGTTTTTCACACTATTCACTAAAAACCCATGATCAAATTAGTTTGAACAAGCTTAAAGTCATTAATTATTATAAAATGGGCGCCAATGATTCAAAAAATATGCTCCGATAGAAACCAGAACTGATAAAATTAAAGCTAAGCCAAATCCACAATAATCTGAAATGCATACAAATAACGGCCAGGTCATAAATCAGTTTACAGTAACTAAAACACACATATACTTAATAAAATTAATAATGGTTAACAACATATCAATAAATACAGTTTGTTTTAACCAATTCAAAAAACACAGCAATATAGCAGTACAAAGGTCATAGTTAAATTTAATCATATATTAAATGCATCGGCGTGCACCCAAAATAACTATAGCTACTGTATCTTACTTTAAATACACACTAATAACACATGAATGAAAATTACAATAACGTATCAAGTAAAGCTTCGGTGTGGTCGAAGGTATTGACCGCTCAGTCCAACGGCGCAACGCAGAAAGCAGCATATGAGAGCAAAACAAATTACAAAGTTTACGAAAGCAAAAGGTGACATTCCAGGAAATTTCAAGGATCTCAATCGAAGACGCAGGCACTTGGTCCTGTAACACAGTCACTTGGCCCTGTAACACAGTCTCTATAACAGGAAACAAAAAAAAAACAAAAAAGATTTGAAGAACCGCTACGAAGAGAGATAGCACTTTTCACAATTTACAGATTATTATACTAGCTACGTGCATGACTAAATAGCTGTCCCTTCACGGTACTCCAATAAATCCTTCGGCATCCACTTGCAACAAACTCTCGCAGAGACCGCGGCAATAATAGCAACAGGAATAGAAGGGAACAGAAGTTTATAAAATTGGCCAGCACTGTAGCTAAATGGAGCGGTTATACTGGACCTGAACAGGTAAAAATACCTAGAAAGTTAAACCAATTCGTCAAGATTCAAAAAGGAAGCTAAAATGACCACGGTCACTTACCCCGAAGGTCGAAATTGCTATCAGAACCAAACAGTCGGAAATTCACCAACGACGAACAACGAAAAGAAAGCTCGCCTGTTGCGATAGTGCTGTCAGAATGAAGATCACAGCGCGGACCATTCATAAAAACCGCAAATTAGTTAGAGCTTGAACTAAATAGCTTTTTACCCCTACGTAATAGCACACAATGAACACGATCGAAAATGCTTCCTGCATCTTTTGATTGAAGTGGGAGCTACTGTGCAAAACTAAAGTTAGCGCCAGCTGAAGCTGAATACACTTGTTAGTTAATCTGGGCATATGTCCAATGCCATCTGTTGAAAGAGAACGCGGCGTTTCGGCGTGACGTCATCACAAGTTAATTTTGCGCAAGTGAGGGCATGAATGTCCACCTAGAAAATGTACTATAGATAAAGTTGTCAGACAAGGATACGTTCTGCTCAATATAACGCTAAGTGCAGAATGAAAGGAATGTAACTATAGTATTAGTGATTCAAATACTACGCTATTGCTCCAAACAAAAACGAAATTGTTACAGGACGAGAGCTACGTAACGCAATGAATTTGATAACCAAAATACTCAACCGTCGGCGTCGGTTATTCGTAAAACGACAGAAATCGGGAATATTTTCGGATCCGTTGTCCCAATTACGTTACGATGTGTTGCCGGTTCACTCAGAAGAAATCAGTTGGTCCCGGCGGTCATACAACATCATGACAGTCGTTAGTGGGGTTGGAAGTCCTCATAACTGCACATCGACGCCTGTAATTGGCCTAACGGCTGTTGGCTGAGTGCAAATTAAATAATTAAATAAATAAATAAATAAAAAGTCCGCTCACTCAAAAGTGGAAATAGTGACCGGACATTTCCTATCCACCCTTGAGAGTGTTTGGCGACGATCAACGAATAGCTGCGTCGGACTTACTTTACTTGCATTTGCTTACAGCTGTCTGGATCCCTTTACATCACAAAATAACACATCCAAACATCATAAATCTACTAAAGAAAAGCACCACTAATTGAAAATGAACTATATTAACGTAGAAATATGTAGATGAACAATGAACATTAAAAGAAATACTCGATAAGGTTAGTGTTGTTAATTGCGCAGCGTTTAAACTAAAGATATACCGTTAACTTGACGGTAAACAATCTAACTGACTCAAAAACGGTAATAATTTTAATTACACAAAGCAACAATAAAACTTAACGGTAAACAATCAAATCTGATACAATGACGCTAGTTACTTTAATCTTACAACGTTAAGCTAAATACAAACATTAAAACTTGACGGTAAATAATCAAATTGGCGTACACCAGTGACAACAGTTAAAACGCTTAATTTTTAAATTATCAGCAACGCTGAGTAACATGGCGACACTTCGAAAATCACTTCACTGCAGATTGTGTGCTTGTTAAAATTACTACAAAGAAAACACAATAGCTTTGAGGGATTCAGCTTTCTACGGTGATGGTATCCAACGCAGCTGCAGGTCGGGCTCAAGCGACTGCCCCCAAAATACTTGAAGAAACTGCGAGAAACGGCATAGAGTGCGATGTGTCAAGCGGGTCTGGACTGTGTTAAATCCCCAGAGGGTAGAACGAAGAATGTAACGATAGGTAAGGATTGCGGTACGATACACATAGCTTCATCAAAAACGATTAGCACAAAGGAGATCCCCAATTAATGATTCGCCCAAGGCGTCGACTCGGAACTTTGCACCACTTAATTTCGGCGCCGCAAGACGTTCGCCGTAGCGGAACAAAACTATCACCTGTTACCTTCTTCAAGTCAGGCGGTAGAATCTTGAAGCTAAACGAACGCGCGCCTGCGTTACTTATTGAACTCACTCTAACTCATACAGAAAGTGCTAGCTTGCTTCATCATGGCGCAATATTAAATCAGAATTTCGCATAAAGAACGGGGGGGGGGGGCTGCCGGCAAACAAGGCCATGCCTGTATTAAACGGCCAATGATTTGGAGCCGAAAAAGTAACTAAGATAGGATAAACCAACTTACGTCATTCATACGGCAAGTAACCACTTCTAAATTCAAATAAAACGTCGCCCAAGATGTAATGAAATGTGCCGAGAAACGCTAATGAACGAGATTGGGTTTTAAAACATAACTAAACTATCAATTTGGGCCTGAATGAAACGGAAGAAGTACTAAAATTTGAGATACAAAAGCGGAAGAATGTGGAAAAGCGCTAAATGCAAAAAAATTTCCTACAAAATCTCCCCCTTAAAGAAGTTGGTGTTGTATAATGTCTTGCTATTATTTATAATGAAAGCAGATAACAGAATACTAAAAAACTAGCCGTTCTCAGTATTAAAATCAAGCATCGCAATCACAGCTCTTAGCCGATCGCGTGCCGCACCCTCCAAATGGACTGGCCTAGAATGACCAATAAATTAGCGTCATGCCAATTCGCACGACTGAAACACAGGACTTTATTTATACCATCACATCTGCGTTTCACTCTCACAGTAACTTTGTAATGCCTTGTAAAACATTAGTTTGTATGGGTTCACAAACAGTAACAAGGCCAAGTTGGCAAAATATCCTCATTCACAAGATACCAAATCAAGGGTCACTTATAAAGGTTCACATGCCACCAACACACATAATTATTACAAAAATATTTGTTTGGATTCAGAAGGTTGTGAGTATTATTGATAATTCGCATAACCTCAACAACTTTAAACAATCTAGACTCGTAGTTCTAGACATACCAGATAGGAGAAAGCGAAGTAACAAAATGTTATATATCTGAGGAAGGCACTTGTACAAGCTGGAACTGATCACTAAATCAATTATGATAATAATAACACCTATCTCTGTGTGTGGACGTTATTATCCACAAAGTTTCCTAAATTATTATCATAGAGAGTACTTTTGATCATTTACAATATGGAAAAGAAAATGTATGTTTTACAGTAAAACCTTAAATTATGCAAAATCCGAATTAACAGTCAAAACTAAAACCTACATATTGTTAGCTGAGCCCTAAACTTTACCTAACCGGCTTTTGCCAGTTAGTATTAGTTTTCATGGACAATATACAAGTAATTATAGTTTTGATTAGCTAAAATTACGTAGTATTGATGACAGTGCTTTGTTGGAACTAGTTTTGACTAGTACATTCGAGTTTTGACTCAATTTGGGTTTTACCCTACTTTTATATTATTATAATACTTAAAAATTTTTAAATAAGTGCAGCTAGCGGCTCAGATCTACATTTGTTTTAGTGTTTGTTTAAGTTTAAAATATTTCCAGAGAAACTTCTAGTGAATGTTGGAATAGTGTTAACCACTTTATGTCGGGACAACGTGTCGTAATGTTATAAAGTAACTTTAAGTGTTGATGGAAATTAAAATTTCCTTAAGTTGAGAAGATACATACCTTAGAACTGTGAATTGATCATTTCTAAAATACCGAGGCATATAATCCCTTACTTACAAATGCTCTTAAAGGTAATAATTGAATCAACATTTCAAATTTTTTTGGCCTATATAGAAAATCACAATTTTTTTATTGTAAATCCAATTATTCCCAGAAATCCTCTTATAATATATGCTTGGGAAAACGAAATAACCAGAATACGTGAAATTCCCACAGATTTTTCTATCCATTCCATTTGCTATACGTTACAATTTTACACCAAACCCCTTCGTGACAGGGACCCAATATGTTTTTGGCAGCAATACAATATTCTTTTCCCTTAGCGTCGATTGAACTGAACAGCAAAGAGCTCTTTAAAAACCTCGGCGTTATTCCGTTATCAATGTTTTCTTTTAAAGCCGAGGACCGTCGAGCGTTCTTAGAAGCAACATCGGACAAGACTATCCTTAACCTTTAGCTTCTCGAGACGTAATAACCGTTATTGTATAACACCCCTACAATTACCTCGTGATCGTTACGATAACAATTCTGTAAACGGTTATTTTCTTGTCTCGAATATTATTCTATGTACAGTCGTGTGCAAATAAATCTGGGACAGTGTTTTTTTCACATGCAGATTCAGTTAAGAATTCAAGAATATCCCCATGGATTTCCTGCTATCAGAAAGAGTTACATTAAACTTTAACGGGTACTGAAACCCGTAACTCTCTCTGATAAGAGGAAATCCATGGAAATATTCTTCAAATTCTTAACTGAATCTGCATGTGAAAAAAGCACTGTCCCAGATTTATTTGCACACGACTGTACCTTTATAACACTGGTCTTATATTACTCTGGAATAATTTAGTACGCGATTGTCCATTAAACATAGAAATATGAAATACCTTCGTTAGAAAATTGTTTTCCTTCAAGATACAATAGTACTTGTAATGGCTCGAAAACTACTAATATAAGTAGTTAAATAACAAAACATTAAAAATTGACTTGAGATGCAAATGCAGTAAATATAATAAGATTATGAGATTCAGGCTTTTAAAATCTAACAACGTTAAATTACTGTTCATATCGCCTTATCTGCCTTTATTGTGAGTGATTTATATTATTTACATTTGAGTTTCACTCCATTTGCTCGTAAACATTAGCCACTTAAACACCGCCCTAATTTTTGCTGCTGCATTAATTTAAACTAAGCTATGTCCATTTTTATAGTATCCCTCGCACAAAATGTTAATAATAGTAATAAAGCTAGCCTAACATCAGATAACTACCGCCTCGGAAAACCTACTATAACTTAATGGACGCCTATGTCGCAGAATACCTAATGAACCTCCTGTTATATGATTCCTCATTAAAAGTTTAGTAAGTTGTAAATAAGTAACGAAACCACTATGCGGAATTCTATAGTTTGGCTTTTGAAAGTTTCCGAACTTGCGAAGTACTCGCTTTTTATTTCCTAAGTGCCGGTTATTGAAAATTGTTCATACTTTTCAGAAGAAAGTAGCCTAAGAGCAACCCCGAATACATAAATCAAGTAATGTATAGTTAGCAAGTTGGCAGCTATGGCCACAGAAAATATTGAAAACGGCTGGAGGCCACCTATAACTTTTGTGTGCCCTTTCATAAAATGCAAAAATTCTTCAATAGAACTTTCTGCCATCTCTAAAATGATGTACATAATCTGTTTACTACTAAAATTACAGCTGAAAGGTTGAAGTTTAAATAAATATATTATTTTTTATTAATCTTAGTAACAAACCAAGATAGTTACATCCTATTAACTCTATTGAGCGACGATTTATGGGCTAAATTGGACAAACCACAGGTATTACAGAAAAGGAAATAAATAAATAATAGCACATTTTTAGAAAAGTCTACTCACTGTTAACAGTAGTAGTCACCGGTTGAAAGTAGAACTTGAACTAACACAAATAAGATATTTGAGCTGTTTACATTTCCATAACTAATAACTGTATACAGCACAGCACCACCAATAAACTTAGAACTTTTATAGACCATAAGTGTAGTGTTAGTGTTCAGTGCAACTGCACTCGTCTGCTCGGTAACGCCTATGGTCTAAAGTTCCTTCACGGCATCGAAACGGTGAAGCCGTGAACCATGAGAGATATTCAAACCAAACTATAGTTTTAAATAAAACTTGATTTCCACATAGATTATCTTGAAAACAACTAAATACAGCAACGTAAATAATTTTCGTAATCTCTACTAGTTCCTTAAGAAGTTTTATGTACGACTGGGCGGAATTGGTCACTTTATACCATATCTTTGAGGGCGTAATGCATCACTTTACAGCCCAAAGTCCATAAAGTACTTCACGGCCCGCTTAGTGTTTTGTTTATCAGTTTGACAAGCAATGACAACCTAGGTTGCCAAAATTAAAAAAGGTATCTATAAATCTGGTTTTAATTGTGAATATTCCTTATGTGTAACTAGCGTTTATGGCGCTTGTGGTGTTAAAGCCAGGGGCATAGCCGCGCGCCATAAACGCCTTCATACGCCCTTGGTACATAAATAACTATTAACAAAATATTTAAAAGGTAACCTGAAAATTAGATTGTTTAGTACGGTGATGAATTACACTTATTACGGAAACCATACTCTTCTTCATTCTGAGCAAATGTGGCTCTCTCATATCTCTCCATACAATAGTATTTAACTTTTAACTTATAAAACTGGGCCACAACTTTAAACGAAAGAATCATAGTTTTTCTATGTCATTTTGAATGTGTATATTGACAGAGTTAGGCAGTATCTCCCATATACGTATCCAAAATACGTTTCAAAATTACATTTGTATCTTGTATCATGGACACAGAGGTATACAACCTGGTAGAATCTTGTATCATAGTAGCAAGGATATACTACCGATTTGGATTATCTTGCTCCAGATACTTTTTTAAAAATTAATTTTGTGGAAAGAATGTGGTCAGACTACAAGTAATGGTACAATAGCAGGTACCTGGCATTATTTAGTTCTTAGAATGTCGCACCTATAGCCCTATTCAGCCTTTCTAATTATTTAACAGTTTGATTTTAAATTTTTAATCTTTGATTTTATATAAGTACATGTTGTACATCCGTAATGAATATCAACGTTTAATAGTACGCGACAAGTTTAGAAAACTGATGTTTTACTGAACAAGTATGGCTGGTTGGAGTCAGTGGCGTAGCTATAGTAGGGCAAACCGGGGGCACTGTCCCGGGGCCCCGGATTAATTAGGGGCCCCGGCCAAAGGCCGGGTATAGAGCTGAGCCATAAGCCCTAACTAAAATTAAAATACTAAATAAACAACAAACTATAAAATTTATTCAGTAAGAAGTGGATTATTATTATATTATAGAATTGCATTTTTTCCGTCGCGTCGAAACGTTAAGAAAAGGGCATGTATGAATATTAATTAAGAAAGTTATAATTTTATCTTTTTCTTTGTGAAGCTTAACGATTTTACCTAAAATAAAGTTTCATATGTCTGTAGTGAACTAATTATCTCATATGCATTTAAATTTAAATAAATCGAATAACATGTTATTAAATTGTAACGAATAAAAAAAAATATTCAGAGCAGTGCTTAGATTCAATTAATTGATTTTTTCTACGACTACTAAAAATGGGCCTTATAGCACTAGCTTGCTTCACTAAAAATGACGCTTTATAAATCGGCGTGTTGAAAATGAAAACAGCTGTTTACTTTTAGACCATGTGCTAAAAGTAAACAGCGGGTGTTGAATTTAGAATTTTGAACTGAAAGTGAGGTTATAAAGTTATTCTAGTTACTTCTTTCGTTCGAGGTAAAGTGTTTTTCTAAATAATTAAAGCATTATGTAATGAATAAAGTAAAATGTGTACTATTATAATTACCTTTGATAACTAACTTTGACAGCTACCGACTGCAGAAACAGTCACCTGTGCCGTCGCAACCATCTCTTTACTATGACATAAATTATAACTATCATATATGCAAACCTTTGTTAAATCGACAATTATGGATTAATAACAGTAAATTTAAGGCCGTAGAAAAAATATTGTGTGCAAACTCGTCCATAAACATCCACTTATAGAGTGATCTATTTAAAAAACCAAAGTTAGTGTCACTTCCGATGGAACCGGAAGTCGGCTATTTTAATTACATTTGTATCTCAATCGGCAATTAAGTCTAGTATAATTGTTTCAAATTTCATCCAAATTCATTCATAAGCAAAGGAGATAATTGCACTAAATTGAAATCATTGAAACCAATCGGCCTCCCGTGAAAACACTGCGACATTAGTTGTTTTCAAATACAGTCAATTTTTTTCTGACAAATTGAAAGATTTTCATTGGTTCGTTCATTCTAGTGTTGAATAATCAAATGCATTCCGTCCATATTCACAGTATCTGAAAACAATCGTATTCATTTAAAGTGAATACTATACATAATCTCCCCTCTCAGCCCCCCCCCCCCCCCCCCCAGTTGAATATTTTAACGAAATTCCGAACAAGCATACTACAATATAATTACTTTTTTAGGACCATTCGGGTAGCAATGGCCTCTTGATCATTTACATTTTGTCATCAGATGACGTCCGACGCAGCTCAAAAGGTAGTGAGATACTAAATTAGAAGTGTCTGAATTTTTTGAAAAATATCTATCCGTTTAAATATTAAAGAAATAAAATACGTATTGTCTGACTAATCTTGACTTTTACTAGAACTAAAATTGAAAATTCTGGTGTGATACACGCACCACAACTTCCTTTTACAGTGATCTTATGATTAGCCAAAAATGTTATTTTCAATTTTTAAGCATTTGTCAAAATTTTCAAAAATTACAAATTCTGCAAAAATTTTAAGCTGAATTAAAAAATGTAATAATATACCGGGTGTTCTATTTAAAATAGGAGTTAATACAAAAAATAGAAAAAAAACAAAAGAAACCCAATTAGAAGTATTCAACTGGAAAATCACCTATCTCACATCAATACACATTCAAAATGTAATAAAAATGTGAAGTTTGAAAAAAATCATAAAAGCCGTTTTTGAAAAAATCTAAAAAAACTGAAAAATTACAAGAGTAAACACCTACTTCCGGTTAAGCGATTTTCTTCAAAAGCTTGCTGTCGCATCTACATAGCACACAAAACTTATATATGAAGCTTCAACGTCATCCCTCTTTTCGTTTTTGAGATATTCTGTTCACAGACACACACACAGACAGACAGACAGACACACAGACAGACCAATGACAAAAAATATGTTTTTTGGGATCAGGGGACTCTAAAACGTGAAGATCTGTTGAAAACTCAATTTCGAATTTTTGGGGTGAATCCAATACTTCCTTTATTGTAAAAGGAAGTAAAAAAAAATCTGGTGTGATACACGCACACAACTTCCTTTTACAGTGCTCTTATAATTTGCCAAAAATTTGATTTTAAATTTTTAAGCATTTGTCAAAATAGAGTATTAGTTCAAGCGACAAATTTTCTCTAGAATTTTAAGCTGAATTCAAAAATGTAATAATATACCGGGTGTTCTATTTAAAATAGGAGTTAATAAAAAAATAGAAAAAAAACCAAAAGAAACCCATTTTAGAAGTATTCAACTGAAAATCACCTATCTCACATCAATACACATTAAAAATGTAATAAAAATGTAAAGTTTAAAAAAATCATTAGAGCCGTTTTTGAAAAAATCGAAAAAAACTGAAAAATTACAAGAGTAAACACCTACTTCCGGTTATGCGATTTTCTTCAAAAGCTTGCTGTCGTATCTAGATAGTACACAAAACTTATATATAAAGTTTCAACGCCATACCTCTTTTCGTTTTTGAGATATTCTGTTCACAGACAGACAGACACACAGACAGACAAACCAATGAAAAAATATGTTTTTTGGGATCAGGGGACTCTAAACCGTGAAGATCTGTTGAAAACTCAATTTCGAATTTTTGGGGTGAATCCAATACTTCCTTTATTGTAAAAGGAAGTAAAAAAAATCTGGTGTGATACACGCACACAACTTCCTTTTACAGTGCTCTTATAATTTGGCAAAAATTTGATTTTAAATTTTTAAGCATTTGTCAAAATAGAGTATTAGTTCAAGCGACAAATTTTCTCTAGAATTTTAAGCTGAATTCAAAAATGTAATAATATACCGGGTGTTCTATTTAAAATAGGAGTTAATAAAAAAATAGAAAAAAAACCAAAAGAAACCCATTTTAGAAGTATTCAACTGGAAAATCACCTATCTCACATCAATACACATTAAAAATGTAATAAAAATGTAAAGTTTAAAAAAATCATTAGAGCCGTTTTTGAAAAAATCGAAAAAAACTGAAAAATTACAAGAGTAAACACCTACTTCCGGTTATGCGATTTTCTTCAAAAGCTTGCTGTCGTATCTAGATAGTACACAAAACTTATATATAAAGTTTCAACGCCATACCTCTTTTCGTTTTTGAGATATTCTGTTCACAGACAGACAGACACACAGACAGACAAACCAATGAAAAAATATGTTTTTTGGGATCAGGGGACTCTAAACCGTGAAGATCCGTTGAAAACTCAATTTCGAATTTTTGGGGTACATCCAATACTTCCTTTATAGTAAAAGGAAGTAAAAATGAAACACTTAGCATGGTTGAAGCCTAATATCTGAAGTAGTAGTACATGGATTCGAACCCAGGGATTATTTTCTGTATTTCACGAATACAAAAGGTTTATAAAGTACGGATACTCGAGTAATTGTGTAATTTCAATACTTTAAATACCCAGAAACGGTAACTAAAATACTGAATACTGGCCAGAAAAGCAATTGCTCAGTCATTAATTAAAGTAGCTTGAACAGGATTCAAAGTACTGAGCATTCGAATACTACCCAAGTCTGGTCCCAGGGAATAATATGAGAGACTATTCAATTCTCCTGTCATCTGTCAAAAAGTTACCAATGAAAATCCAGAATTCTGACGTTTCTTGACCAATCAAAAAAATATCAGTGGATATATCTTCCTAGAAGGTATTCACGTGACTATTTTAACAAATGCGATTTTTATTAGAAAAAGTCAATATTAGTGCTCTGTCACTATAGAAATTGCGTAGTTTGTTGCTAGATTTACTGAAAACTAAATTGAAAAGGTAGTTTGGTTCATTAAATAGTCCCTCTAATACCATTCTTAGTCAAAGTTAAGTAAATTATTTTTGCGGTGGTATCACTACTCATGTCCATTGCGCTTGGGATTAGGTCCTAATCGTACCAAAGCACAATGGACATTCGTGACACACCGCAAAAATAGTCGACATAACTTTGACTACTCATAGTATTATAAGTGAATATAATTTTTTTCTCCAACCAAACGAATAAGACGCCATATTGTCGAATAATTTTGTATAAAAAGTAAGTCATTTCGGGATGTTCACCAATTACCTTGGCAACTGTACACTTTTCGATTTATATTTGCACTAGTACAAAAATGAACGCAAGATAGGGTTTTGCATGGTAAATTTTAAATAAAACACAAACGCTTTGTCAATATTCGGCAATCGCCGTCGTTGTTGTTTAAAATCCCCATATAGTGATTGTTTTTTTGCACCATGACAGTTCTACAATATAACCTACAATGTTTGATTCTAAATAATAAGTCATATTACGGAATTTATGAATAGTTGGAGAAAAAATAGTATGTTTCATTTGCACAAAGAATGCGTTTTCGGGACGCGTAAGACTCGCCGGACTCCGCTGCGCGTCGTCCGGCGATCTGTCTTACTTGTCCCGAAATCATGCATTTTTTGTACTAATGAAACAAATAACTATTTCCACGACCGCGAGTAGAAGCCGGTTTCTATAGCATCAAAATGGTGACAGAAGTAAAACATTTACTCCCTAGAGACTAAATAAGACAAAAATTTCCCTAGGGAGTTTTCATTATGACTGACACAACAATTATGTCAAATTCGAGGTTAGCAGGTTAGGTTTCGCGTCAGTTTGTGTCAAAAGTGACGCAAAACCTAACCTGATAACCTGGAATTTAACATAATTGTGAGCTCTTGTCATAATGACTTACAGTGCCACCAACTTTAAAATTTACCATAGACTATTAATAATTGTAACTAAAATGTCAATAAATGACGTTTCAAAAAACGGGTTTTTCGTTTTAAATCTTACTGCAACGTGAAATAAATAGTATATGGAACTCGAAGAGAATGCTATTTTGCTTCAGTGCAATTTCTCTTCCTCATTGCATAATCTACTATTACTTTCCCTGTATTTTCTCTTAAATCCTTCTTCTTTACTGACTTGTTTGCATGCATGCATGAAACTTAGGTCTACATTATTGACGTTATCTACAAACCAAACTTCATAATTGTATTGTTTATTGCACACCAACTAAAATAAAGCTTCAAAATGATGTTTTACAAAGTTCGAAGTGTGAATTCCAAACAACCTCAGGACATTTACGAACTATCCCACACTTAGCACTACTCGGATCGCTGTCTGAAGTCTGAACGTGTGTGCTTTGAGAAATAATTGTGTTAACCAACAAACTATTCCGAGCGTAAAACGTTTTACTCCTACATTCCGAAAGTTTACCATTGATTATCCAACTTAATTAGCGTATGCAGCTCTGAAACTTCAGCAAGTTACATAGTAGGAGCACATGTTCTTGTAGGTGCCCTACTAATAAACTTTAACTGCTAGAAACGTTCGTAACACATGTTTATATTATTGCAGGTCATATTGTTTCTTGCCGAGCTGAGTAATTTCCGGGTGCGAATTGCAAGGTATAATTCATAGCCGGGCTGACCGAGTTAAGGGTGGCAAATTGCTTCGGTTTTACCATTTTAACCGCCATCAGCCACCGGTGTCGAAAGATAAAAGTGTATGTTTCCTCTCGTCGGCGTCGCGACGGTCCGTGCGATGAAACGTAATTCTGCGATTACAGAAACTCTCATGCAAGTTCGTAGTCCTTCATAATTGAATGAATATTTAAAAGTATGTGCCGTAATACGAGGGGCACTGCTAAAGCTTGCGGAAAATGTAAAACAAAACACAAATTATGTTATGTAAATCGCTTTATTGCTTCTCAAAATATTCCCCTTTAAAATCTATACACTTGTGCATCCGAAGAAACCAATCTGTAAAACACGTTTTCCACTCTGAGCGAGGTACCTCCAACAAAAGTGATTTAAATGCTTCAACGGCCTCTTCAGGCGATGAAAAACGCTCGCCGCGCATTTTATTTTTGATGTATCCGAATAAGAAAAAGTCATTGGGTGCTAAATCAGGCAAATATGGGCAATGATTCATTAATTAGATGTTACTTGTCAAAAACTCGACAGTTCGTCGTGCTGTGTAAGGGCTTGCATTGTCATGATGAACAATGATTCGCCGGTTTACGTTGTTTCTTCTGATTTCAGCGATAACTTCCGGCAAACAAATTGAAGTATACCAGTCAGCATTAACTGTCATGCAATCCTCTAATATCTAATGCAACAGTTGCAACATGACCCGTTTTTTCGAAGAAACAAGCAATCATTCTTTTCGAAACGCTTCTTGAACGCACCACTTTGGTTGGTTTAAGTTCATTTTGAAACACCCATACAGTCGATTGCTGTTTAGTTTCAGGCTCATATGAATATATCCAAGATTCGTCACCTGTTACGATGTTATATACAGAATTTGAACGACCACCTTCGATTTTTTTTAGATTTCCTTGCACCACTTGACACGTGCCTGTTTTTGTTCTTCTTTCAAATTGTGAGAGATCCAACGACTACAAAGCTTCCGGACATGCAAATGATCGTGCAAAATCGTATGTATTTGTTTCGCCGCAATGCCTAAGAATGTCTCTATCTCACTATATGTCACATGCCGATCTGATAAAATCATTTCACGCACAGCATCGATATTTTTCGGGACAACAGAGGTGCATGGGCGACCTTCGCGAAGATCGTCATCAAACGTTGGTCTTCCACGCTTGAATTCTGCGAACCATTTGTAAACCGTAGTTTTGGATGGTGCTTCATCCCCAAATAACGAACTAAGTTTTTCCACACATTGCTACGGTGTTAAACTGTATCGAAGATCATAAAAGATCATCACTCGAAAATCACGATACGAAATTTCCATTTTTCACACAATTATTACTCTGTTAAATTCTGTTGAAACGAAACTGCTCGGTTTGAAATCGTACTGTCAACTGAATTATAGATTTAAAACGCCAAATTTTACAAATGTGACAATTGCAAAACGCTGGCATTGCAAGGAGTACTCGATTCCGTGAACTTTAGCAGTGTACCTCGTATAACAATATTTGTTTCGCTACAATTATCTTTGTACGCCGTTGGAGGAAAATTTCTCACATTATTAAATGCTTAGCAAAAAATGTTTCTTTGAATATGTGTAGGAAGTTCCACTCTTCTAACTGACAAATTTTATATTACTTAGTTGTTTGAATAATAGGTAATGGGCAATCATTAATTATTCATTCAAATAGTCAAAGAATAAACTATGACTAACCCAGCTATTTTTAACTCGAATAAAATATAGAAACAATCAATAGCCGAGACAGAAGTAGACGCAATTTAAAAAAAAGTATCCTCGGGCGTACTATGCACTATACGCGCTATTTCCTATTATTTATTGATTGATTAGTTAACTGAATGTTACACAATGTGTCAGCCATTATATTTGTACCAGAGAACTTTAAAAAATACAAAATAAGATATTCAATGGTTTTGTCGACTAATGTCTCGGACATTCTTTGAACTTTTGTAAAATAGCCCAAATGTTACTAGTGATATAACCGAAACCAGTGTTAAGAAAAAATAAATTTCCAAAGGCAATTGCTATCTGAATCTATAGTATGTATTTATGATTAGAATTGCCAGTAATGTCTTTTAACATTTACATTTGCGTTCCTTAAGTGAATAACTATAGGAATGAGCATGCTATTACGTGAAAAAGCTGTTCTCAACGCATAAAAGAAAGTGTTGAATCAATAATGTATAAATATTGATTTAATGTATTTTTGTACTTACCTTTGTATTTACGTCCATTTCTCTTTATTCAGAAACGGATGGAAGTCTACCAAAAATACTGACTGTATAGAGAGCAATACCTTTATTTGCCGAGTGCCAAAATTCTTTTTTAAAAATGTTTTTACTTTTTTCTGTAGCAGAAAACGGTAACATTTTTTTTGAAGTTATCATTGCAATTAAATTTAGTATTTTGCTATTTTAAAATTGTTCTTCGTAATTTTTGGCCATGTGACCTACATTCAAAAACAGCTTAGTGTAAGTAAAAGAAATTGTTCTTTCAAATTCCGTAATAAAAAAGGAGGTTGCCATTTAAAAAAACATCGATGACGTCATACCTCCTACGCGGGTTACCCTGTATGTATAGATTTTATTTGAAAAAATGTACCAATAAAAATTAAAATCGACGGGGTCCCGGCGTTTTTTCCAAAAGTTATTCCTTGATTTTTTAACGATTTTATTCACTACTTTACGAAAGCACTGTATAATGCGATAACAAACAAATTCCGTTAAAATGCTAACGTAAACGTTTCAACACATTTGAGCACAACTAAAAGAAACAGATTTAGAAAATAAAAATCCGCCCATTGATACACGAAATAATAAACATGAAAAATCAAGAACTACATAATTAAATTAAATCAGATTGAAAAAAAGAGCAAATACACATAATTACTATATCTAATTACATGAGACGTCCGAATATTTCTCATTCTGGTCTCTACATATAAAATCTGTGTGTGTTCTAAATTTACAAATGGCAATCGGTTGGATTTTTTTAAATGCGACACCCGTATGTTTTTTGTTTTTTAATGGGCTTTATTTGGACATCACTTTGAATACCCCTAAATTTGGCTGTTTTCCGCTTTAATTTACAGTCGCGGCCAAAAAAACGGGACACTTTTTTGGCCTAATTCCAAAATGCGAAAACACTTGCTGACACTGACAATTCTAATTAATAAATGTCATCAAAAGTTATTATCCAAATCTGAAAAATGCCGACACATATTGGAAATACGGATCAAGTCCTAGTTTTTTTTGCCGCGGCGCATTTTGAAAATTAGTAAAAAAATGTCCCGTTTTTTTTGGTCGCGGCTGTACTTCTGCAGTTTTTCGTGTTTGTTATTTATTGAATCAACAGTGGGTGTATTTTTACTTTCTAAACATTTTTTTGCAAGTGTTTAAATTAGCGTTTTAACGGCGTTTGTTATCCCTTTAAACAAATCATCTTAATGGGCTCAAATTGCCTTTCTTAACTTGAAACTCTAATATTTGTAAAGCCGTTCAATATACGGGTATGAAGTAAGATATCAGAAGAAAGTTATTCAAACATACAAAATTTCGGGCGCCTTGTATAACATTAATACCCACAGCCACTATTTCACACCTAAAAAGTAGTTCACATCAAACATCATTTTTGGTAGCGTTTTCTTTCATTCAATTGTTTTTTATTACTTACAGGAGCCGCCTGAAAATCTACATTTTTGCATAAAATCGTTAATATTTCCAAAACATCGTTAAATCCATACAGCTTCACATTAAATTGATTAACATTTTAACACAAAAACTGTAGGCTAGAGAGCGTTCCATTAATAGTTATTTAACAAACAAGTGTGTTAATGAAAGCGATTAATAATCGAGACATTTTAACGTGTGAACGCTAGGGAACACGTTAATTGTTGAGATTATTAATCGCCGATTAACACACGAGTTAGTTACAATATTTTTTCGTTGATCGTATCTTATTAAATTGGAGAAAATTAAATTTTATTGCATAACAAAAATTTGGCACTTAAAATTTTGACATTCATGGTAGCATTGATTTCGTATACTAACATCGCTAATAGGAAATTCTCCATTAATATGAGTAATTAATAAACGATTTTAGAAAATAAAAAAAGCATGCATTAATAAGAGTTATTAATAAACGATTTTGTATAGGTACATTAACGAAATCCATAAATAAACGATCAACAAAAAAAAAGTAAATTTGGTTTGCTAGAATTTTTTGAGCACCCTGCATAATTAAAAATATTTTAGTAATGTGCACCATCTGCGCACCTACAATGTTTCGAATTTTTCGAAAAACTATACTTAAAAAAACCTTTAATCAAAAGTTGTAGATAATTGCACACTACTATATGCAATTTTATTTTTATCGAAAAAATATAAAATGTTCTCGAAAAACGGGAAAACATACGAGTAAAGTACCCCGATTTCCCGATTTTAACCAAAAATCACTTCACGATCGATTAAACCGTCTGAGCTGTAGAGAGGACCGATAGACTCAGACAGATATCATTTCCAAAACGAGTTTTTCTAAATCAGAGGACAAGAAAACAAACATTTCACCAAAAATATGAATTCGAACACAATCATGATTACTACACTTTAGTTTACAAAGTAGACAAAACTAAAATGAGTGTAGAATAATTTTCCATGCACCCCCCCTGATATTTCTGAAAATACTGTCAGCAATTTAATGTTTCACATTATGAGATTTCAAAGTTACCAACTTTGAAACAGACAAATTGTACTAGGCTATTAAAACACTCAAATAAGCTATAAATGCACTCTTTATGCACGATCTATCAATAATATGTGTTTTAGACCTCATTTTCAGGCGTAAGGCAGCTAATCTTTTTCGCCCGCTAAATGACGTCAGCGGACGTAAAAGCTGACGTAATTTTAGTTATTATTTACAAACACGTAATAATGAAAGTCATACCTAGTTGGAAAAGTACTATTCAGCTGAAATAATTGTAAGAATTGCCCTGTTTTCATTTCACATTTTATATAAACTGAATCTGCCTTTTTAAAATTTTCTTCGTACATATGCACCTCAGGCGTAGCCAGCGTCATTTTAACACGATCGTCGAAAAAAATGCTTTCCTACAACTGCGTTAAAAGCCCCTTCTTGACATGCCTCAAAAATCAATCATTATGTTTGAGTGCATTTAGATACAAGTCAAAAATATGTATATAATCGTATAAATAATACATAGCATTCTACCTAGATTCAGGGTATACAGCGTGTATTCAGTTGGCATGGCAAATCTAGCAGTCGCATCAAACGCCAGTCTGACAAACATTAGTTTTCATTTCGATGCTTCAAAGTACTGACTTTTAGTGACTAATTTCCTTTACAGTCGTATGGAAAAAATATGCAACACGAGCGATAATGTATTAGGCCTTCGTTCTATTTTCGAACTCACGTTAATTTCTCACTCTAGATGCATAAATAACTATTTTCAATTCATATACAGGGGTGTTAGGGAAGTCGACGGAAAAATTTCTAGGGGGTGAATCCTTGGCCCAAAATATGATGATTTAACTCAACTTACCTCAACAACAAAGTTGTTTAGTTTAGCCGCTAGAGGGCTTTAAAAATGATTAGTTTTTTTAATTTTTTCAAAGTCGAAAAAAAAGCTTTGATAGATTTTATTAATTTTTTGGCCATGCGTTTTTATCCGTAAACTACAGCTTTTTGTGGAATAAACCCTAATTTCGAAATTACAGGGTGTTTAAAAACGTCACAATTAATTATCCATTCATATTTTTTTAACTCCCTGTATAATCACTGCCATTTTTTTCTGAATAGTTACTTTAATTCAGAAGCTATTTCCCTCTCCTTACAAAATTTTAGTTGGGTAAACGGTTTTAGCCAGAAAAAATATATTTTCTAAATCCCTACAGGCCTGAAATTGTAACGATTGTAACTTAACACTAGGCTTGTAGGGATTTAGAAAATATTTTTTTGTGGCTAAACCGTTTACCCAACTAAAGTTGTAAGAGAGGCAATAGCTTCTAAATTAAACTAACTATCCAGAAAAAAATGGTAGTGATTATACAGGGGGTTAAAACATTTAAAAAGCTAATCATTTTTAAAGCCCTCTAGCGGCTAAACTAAGCAACTTTGTATATAGGTAAGTTGAGTTAAATCATCATATTTCGGTCCAAGGATTCGCCCCTAGAAATTTTTCCGTCGACTTCCCTAACACCCTGTATATGAAACGAGTTGCTTTCGCAGCAGTTTACCCTATATGACAGTTCAACTTTCGTCATTAGAGATGAAAGTTCGCGTTGCTGTGGAACTGAATAAAATAACTACTTGTTTGCCAGCACGAATTACAACAACATTGCGTATACCAAGAACTGACAGCTTCTAAATTAATTTGTAATTTTGTATTGTATAATATAAACTTGAAAACTGTATATTTGTAGAAAAAATAGCATCAACTACTAGCGATGAAATAAATTTTTTCGTTAGTGAATGTTTTTCACCGTACCAACAAAACGGTACTTTCACTTCTTGTAAAATATACTATTTTGTAAATCAGCAGTGAAGAACGTCAAAATAGTCATTAAAGTAACTACGAGAAATATGCAGTCAAGTAATCAATTATTGTTTTAAGACCTTCTGCAAGATGACAGATGGGTGGACAAAACACGTTACAATAACCTACAAGGTCAGTTTAATCACGATTTCAAAAAACAGTAGGTGATATTGACGTTTTCTGTCACCTATCTGTCATCTTGCCAACTTAAAAAAGTCGTAAAACAAATGATTACTTTACTGCCCATTTCAAAAAATAGTTATTTGTATAGGGGTAGACGCACCAGTAAATGAACGGTTAAGGCATTCTTAATTTTTGAATCATCACAATTATTATATCACAACAAATATTTACCTTAACTAAATTTCTATGTGATGCTCGAATAATTAATTATCAAATTTCATTAATAAATTCAAGTCATTATAATGGAATGCAACAAAATAAAAATTGTAGTGTATTTAATGCAGAAATTCCTAGTAAATGAACGCTCAATACCAGTAAATAAACCCCCCTGGTCTAGTAAATGAACTAAGAAAGTATCTATCTAAGAAAGTAGGAAAATACTATAAAAATCAATAAATAATATGTACATGTACATTATTACAAAAACCAAACAAAATACAGGTATGTACTATAAGTATAGATGCATAATTGGTGTAGATACTGAGATTAGTTATATTTGCCAATTTCTTGACATTCATAGCATCCGAGTTTTTTCAAAATCGGTGGTATAATTGCTTCAATAATCTAATTTTTGTTGTATCATTTTCTAGTGATGTAGATGCACCAGATCTAATAGTGGCAGTTAACTTATTCTTCTTTCTTGAAGTCGTTTTTATAATACTTGATCCAAATCTAATAATAGTGAATCTCTAGAGGTGCTCAGAATATACCTGCTTACCTATCTCGTGTGATACAGTTTTCTTACTTCCTGCAAACCTTTATGTTATGTCACTTATTTGTTTCGATGCCTTAATATCCATTGAGTCAGTTTTCTTTTTTTCTTTTTTTTGGTAACACGGTGCATGGGCAACCGAACCGGTCGATTTTGATAGAAGTATGAGGGTTGAAAATATGCCCAAAATACCTATCAAAATAAAAATCGACGGGATCGAGTGTTTTTTTAAAATTTTTACGAAAAGAGGAAAGTAAGGCGGCTACTTTTCGTTGGACCATCATGTATAACATATTATTTTATATTTAAATGTGCAAGTTCATTCACTGGGACAGCCTGAGCCAATGAATGAACGGCAACTTAAAGGCCGTTCATTTACTGGACAGGGCAATTTATCTAAATTTTTCAATTAGAAATATTAATCCACATTTAAAGATGTTGGTTTTAAGGTCTATAATGCTGTGACACGTGTTATCTTATCCTGACCCAGTGAATGAACATATTGTTCATTCATTGGGGAAAACAAGGGATCCAGTGAATGAACGACATATTTTCCATTTTTTTCGCCAATACACAAAGTTTGGAGGTTATATAAACCCTTAAATACCTTAAACTGTAAATATCCATCTTAGATAGTCAATAATTTTGAAACTTAGAAGTGCAGAAACCTTATTAAGTGCTATTCTTACTTACATAGTTTTTTATTAGTTGTTTAAGTACACCTACACTGAACAAATCTGCTGCGACAAAAACGACTATATCGTTTCTTCACTGGAACAGAACTAAATGACGTTTTCGACAAACAGAGATAAAGAGTTTGGAATCATATAGCAAACCTCTGTAAGTTGGAAAGATGCGACATAATCTTAATAATCGCGAATTTGTTCGAAATCGTTCATTTACTGGGTGCCGTTCATTTACTGGTGCTTCTACCCTACAAAGGCACTGAAATTTAACTTTTACTACGAATGTAGATTTAGTTGCAGGGACCCATAAGGCCGAGACAAATAAACCACACGAAGAATAAAAATGAACTTCAGTGCCGAGCTGCACTTTGTTTTTGTTATTGAGAAATCGTGAAATTAACAATTTGTTACCAACTCTTATAGGTTATCTTGACATTTGTGTTACCCCGACAAATGCAGAGACTTAAAACAATAATGGAGTGTTTCACTGCCAATTTCTCGTATATTGATGAAGATTTCAGCGTTCTTCACTGACGATTTCGAAAAATAGTTATTTGCATACATCGCCACTGAAGTTTAAGTTTTTATCACGAACGTGGAATTTACTTGCCGAAGCAAATAAAGCACATGATGAATAAAAAGTAACTTTATTGTTGCGGGGCAGCATATATGGCGAATGACAATGAGACCAGGGCCATGTTTATATCTTCTTTATTTATTAATGGATTTGAAAAAACATATTTAAAGACACTAGACATAATTTCTGATTGACCAATATACATAGTCAAAATGGTTGACTTCCCGTTTCACCAGAAATAACACCAACTTTGATTTTTTAAATGGTTCACCCTGTATATTCTGTTTTTCGGGATATACGAGCCAAATTACATTTAAGTTTTGCCAAATTCTAAATAAAAAAAATTCAAATTTTATTTTTTACCATGGAAGGCCGTTACCAGGATATATCTATTCTAATACACTTTAGCAACGCATGATAATAGATATCTATTTTATTACTAAGGTTAATATCAAACCGTTAATAAAAGAATAAAATCTGATAAACACGTTTTTTAAGACGTTACTTTTTTTAAATGGCACTACTAAGGGGCATTATGCCCAGGGCCGGCGTCACACTTTTAGCCCGAGTGGGCAGTAAGGCGGGGGGGGGGGGGGGGAGGTTCAAAGTGATTTTTCACAATACATTCATATGAAGGGATGGGGGATACAGGGTTACGATCAAAAATTGATAAAAATATACTTTGAGATGTCACAAAGTTCAATTTATTTGCTTTCGTAATATGAGCGAGTTAATAGTTTCGACGAAAAATTGCATTTAATTTATTTAAGTTCGAACACTGACTTTTTTGTACGTTATTGTGATATATTTGCATCACACTGCACAGGGGCGGCACAAAGCGTAAAAGAGATCTCTATTACTACCAATGGCTGTAGTTCCGAATAGGACCCACCCCCAATTTCAAATTTTAGGTTTTGTTCGAAAGTTTAGAGTTGGTAATTACTAGAGTCCGTCAAATGCCATTTTGCCATGTTTCTTACTGTAGGCCCCTTTAGGGCCAGATTTCGTATTTAGGCGTTTCATCTAGTAAGGGGTGGAATGAACCACATTTGTTGGTGCCATAAATGCTATAAAATGCCCTTTTTCGTGATAAATGCTATATTTTGAATAAATGCCATATTTTAATGCTATATTTCAATCAAAATCAATATTATGTGGCTAATTCGCAACAAAAGGGCTTACAAATTTCAAAATAGACATGCAGAAGTTTTGGTAAGTGCCACGTACTAAGGTCGATGACCAGGGGCGGGGGTGACCACTGGTCCCGCGTCTCAACGCTCAGGTAAATATTCCGTTACGTCCACTCGTCAACAACAACCCCGCGCTCTCTCCCTTCCCTTCAATGCACCACGGATGCCTACGTTCCACTTATTTGCCTTGTGCCCGTCGTTTTTATCAGATCACTTTGTCTTTTGTATTTGTGTTGTAGGATTTTTAATATTACTGGTGAATTTTTTTCTAAAATTTCAACTTTTTGAAATAAATACTTACCATTTTTTATGCTTTATTTTAAAATAAATGTCATTTTATATGCCATATTTTGAAAAAATAAATGCCATTTTTCTATGCTATATTTAAAAAAAAAATACGAGAATATTTCGACGGACTCTAGTAATTACCCACACGGATATTTTCGAGTGGGTAGTACTATCCATACTACCACGTCAATGTCAATCGCCGGCCCTGATTATGCCATTAGATAGAAAATTTAATTACTAATCTAACAATATGCATCATGCACTGCTTTATCTAAAATTGAAAAAATCATTAATAATTTTTTAATATTTTTGTGTAATACCTTCGCAAATTCTGTCGTATGTAATGTAGATTTCGAATAACATAAAATATTTGTGTCTTAATCGGAAATTATGTCTAGTATCCTTGTATCAAATTTCATCCAAATTCATTCATAAGTAAAAGAGATAAAAAAATATATTTTTGAAATTTTGTAGGTTATGTTACTTTTCCTGTCATCTTGTCAACTTAATAGAAGTCGTAAAACAATGGATAACTTCACCGCTGAGTTCTCGTATTTTAATAAGGATTTCAAAGTACCAATTTCAAAAAATAACTTTGAAATTGGCAGTAGAAATAGTCATTAAAATACAAGAAATAAAATACTTAACCCAGATGGATAAATGTCAGCATAACCTAGATTTTTTTTTTAATTTTACGATTTAAAAAAATATGTGCCCCTCGCCACTGAAATTCCTTTTTATTCTCCATGTGGTTTATTTGCTTTGGCAACTAAATTCCATATTCGTAATAAAAAGTGCAACTATTATAGCATTATAGAAGTATCACTTTAATGACAATATATGGCAACTTTGTGAATCTTGTTACTGATCGTGATTGGTTTACAATAATTCATTACAGCTCACATTTACCTTCCTTTTAAATATTGTGGGGTAGGTGCATTAAATTGATGGAATTACCTACTTAATGTTTACTCCAATAGACGATACACTGTTGCATCAGATCAGGTCATTTAATCGGCTATAATCAATACACATACCTCCCAATCAAATAATTAAGCGTGCATGCAATTTAACACCAATTGTTCGCCAAAACCAACTGATAATGGGATAGACTTTGATTCCATTCAATTCGCTAAACTGGCTGGTGGAGGCATCTATTATTAGCAGCGTTACCCAAGCTGCTGATCCAGAATAGCAAAAGCCACGTCAAACTTTTCCTTGCTACCTCTACTGGAACCACTAATCAATTAAGTAAAAGCTCGGTCTCAGTCTTGAATGAAATTACAGCACTATAAATTAGTTTTGGAATCACCTTGGATTCGTTCAGAAAGTCGCTTGCAAATTTTAATGCGCCATATGGTCTGACCTTTAGCACAAAGCTTGACCCCCTTGTAACTTTATATAGGCCAAGGCCGAATTTCAACACTTGAGTTAAGCAACAACACTGATTAAAAAAGAAAAACGTGTGGTACAATGTATTTACTGAATATAAAAATATCAACTGTAACGGTTTTACATAATTTTTAAACATATTTTACAATAAATTAACTTTACATACTACAACCTTCAATAATGTTTCAAACTTAATATACAACCAAAGTAGTTCGATTATAAAGAAATTACAGAACTCTTGGGCTGGCAATTGCACAATTAACAATAACGGTTTTATATTTTTAATGTTTGTACTTAAGGAACCTACAAACAAAATAAAGGTGGCATCGACATCTGCTTCCCAAATCATTTACTTTTCAGTGTTATCAAAGTTGAAAGTTATTAAAGTTACATACTTAAAAAATAGAGTTTCCAAATGAAGAAAAATTCGTTTAAATCCAAACTTAAAAGTAATAAATTGGTATGTCCTCAATCTCGTTATTAGTCGTCACAGTTATCCTTCCTAAGTACAGTATACAGAGTATACCAGAAAATAAATTAAATTCGTAAATAAATAAAATAACTTAGCAATCCAGTCAGGATTCGTTGGATATAAAATAAAGTATCACAAAATTTAAATGACTCTGAGAAATATTGCAGTCTTCGACAGTATTATGATAGATCAACGCAATGATAACTAAATAACAAATGGAGAGTATACATTTTAAGGTTACAAAACCATAACGATTTGATATGTAGGAAGTACTTAATACACATCGTTCGGTTTGGTTTTTTAAAGGTACATACTTATTTTTAAAATAATAAATTTGGCACATTCAGATACTTATAAAGTTGGAACGGTTCAATATTTTGCTTTCAATTACAGAAAAGACGATAGATACTACACAAAATTTTGGTCGGTTGTAATGATTTAACTTAAAATTATATTCTGAATGTACCTTCCTGTTTGGTTATTGAGGCACAACGTGAAAAAGTTGCGGAAGCAATATGATCCTTAAAATCTAAACGAGCTATAATAACTCTACTCATAAATCTTTCCACATTAGTGAAAAATCTAATACGTAATTTAATCATTTTACAGTGGATTACTATTATTTAACCTTAACGATCTTCGAACATTTTTGGCTTCCTGTACATGTTCTAACGAAGAGTCCAAAGATCTACAATGAGTTGATTTGTCGTTAGGTACTAACTTTAAAGGTGCGCTATTTTCTGTAGTAACTTCACATACATTTTCACTTGGCACTACTTCACAATCTGACTCTACAACGATCACTTCTGAATCTATATTCGATACACTATTTACAACTAAAACAGAGTCGTCATCCTTGCATTCGCCAAGTGACACGTTAACGCTATTAACAACTGAAACAGAATCATCGTCTTTGCATTCATCAAGCGACACGTTACGCAGCATTTCCGCATTCTTCTCTAACCGAGCAAGCTTTTCGAAGTATGGAGTAGCATCAAAGGTTTCCAACGCTACACTTGCTGGTTTACAAACATAGCGTATAAAGGCTTGAGTTAAGGACTGATGATTATGACCCAATTGTCTCTTTGGAAATTTATACGTATGTTCATACCTAATTTTCTTTTCAAAACTCACTTCAGGTTTGTAATTAGTTTTTGGAATCGTGACCGCCCCTTTCAGGTACCACTCTGTGCGTTCGAGTTTTCGCAACGCGACCTCTTGCGGCATACAATGGCGTTCGCGTGTTAACAGGCGCCGACCATAATCCGAGGAGAATGGAATAGATGTATGGCTCACCAATTTCGTGAGGTGGTTGCTGGTTTTCAGTTCTTCCCGCTGCTTAGTATTTCCAAGTTCCCTGCTCTCCAACCCTAAAAGACCCATGAATTCATTTTCGTAAACAGGTCGCTCGTATTCCTTTTCCTGGGGAATTTCCTTTAGAATGTCGAAGAGCTTCACGAAGGGCCGGTTGACGACGCATTTGTATTGCAGCATCAGATTTTTGGCAGACGTTCGCCTAATAACAACGCTACAGGATTTCATCGTTCCGTCGAGCCTAATGCGCTTGGTCGGTGGCCAAACATCATCTACTTCGGATTTTCTCTTCCTGCTCATGTCCACATTTCCCGCGATAATGTTGTCGGCGTTGTGCTTGAGTGCCAAAGGCGCCAGCACTCTCCTGTCATTCGTTTCCCGCCATCTTGCACTCTCCAGCGGTCTCGGGATGATCACCAAATCGTCCCTGGAAAACTGGGAGCACCTCGAAAGCAGGCCCTTCAAAATGGCGTTCCATGTCATCGAGGTCTTGCCGTTGGCCTCCTCGGCGCAGAGGTTGGTGAAGGGTTCCTCCAGCGCGAGCTTCTTCTCACCGTTAGTTCTACCGTTGCACTTACACTGAACCAAGTGCGTCACCATACTTTCGAGCGGTTCGTTCATTCTGGCAAAGGCGGGAAACCACCTGTCAAAACTGAGGTCCCAAGTTCATGCCCGCACACGCTTTGCACACATCACCACGCGCGTTGTTCGTTATTGTTTTGCGCGACTTTTGCAGCTCCGCTGTTTCGATACGCACACAATTACAAAAGTTGGGTCGTTCACTTCTGCTCGCACAACGGCGACTCCCACTACGGAAGGAGCCCGGTAGGCTGCGCACGCGTCGAGCTACAACAGTACGCACGATAATACGACTTCCAATCCAAAAATTGGTAATTTCCGAACGTTTAATAAGAGTTGTATCTAATTTAGGGGTGTGGGAGAAGCCGCAACTTAAAAGCTGTATTTTTAGGAGTATTTATACGATCGGATACTTTGAATGCCTTGCAGATCGATAGCTCCACCATCCGACGCTGCGCAGAACTAAAATTCGCATAGCCAGCGGTTTCCAAACGTTGCAGGCGGCGGACCGGTATTTTATGCAATATTTTTTCGCGGCCTACATTAATTAATATACTGAGCTGAAGCGCACAATTGGGAGTTGGGGAAAAGTTGTATAGCTGATTGCAAATAAAACTGGGACAGCTAATATGTAATATGTAATATGATGTACAATAAAATATTAAGTACTTGTAATTATGTTGTGTTTTCTTATGCTTCTATTTTTAATAATATTTTATGTAGTCACCTATGGTAATATAAGTTAGCGCCAGTTTCACACGTTATTAAAAAACGCAAAAAGTAGTCCCAAGACTGGTCCCAGTTTTATTTGAAATCAGCTGTACAATTTACGTTCATATATATGTACACATAATATGTGCAAAAAATATTAATTTATTGTATACTATGATTTCTCCGTCAGAAAGCAAACGAAAGTTTCGATTTGCATTTCAATTGAATTTTAGCGGTATAAACAATTAATTTAATTGCACTACAGGTTTTGTATGATCAACTGCAATGTTAACCATTAAATTAAAGGGGATCTTTTGAGGGAAATTATTTGTAATTCTTCCTTTCTAAAATTCCAGACAAACACTTAAAAGATCAAACGATGCTATAGGGTCGAAATGCTTTTAATAGAAATAGATTTTACGCTGGGCAGTTTGTTTGTAATCAAAGAATTTTTTAAGATATAATTGTGTGTCCAAATGGACACCCAGTAAGTCTTGAATTGGACAAGGTAAAAATATAAAATACACACCAAAATGCACAAAACATTAATTTATAATTTATAAAATAAACAACATTTACATTCAGAACATTGAACAAAGAACAAATAAAATATTAAACAATATTAAGAAATATCAGTTTAAAAAAGATAAACAAAAATATTATTAAATGCCTCCAGTTGTTCTAAAAAAATGTTTGACGAAATCCCGCTGGGCGTAAAGTTCCAAATCGGGTTCTCTAAATCTACGATCTTTTTTTTCAAAAATTCGGCCACAGCCTGCCGAGGATCGTAATGTGCAGTGTCAATTCTATTCAGTGAAATAAACAATTTGTAGTTCATAGATTCTTCCATTAGAGAAGTTCTATGTTTTGATTTTATTTGATTGCAATGCGATATGACCGTTTCTGTGGTCATAGAATGTGGCGATGTGATTAATATTGCACAAAATAGTTTTTGGACAATACCTGTGGTTTTTGCAACAATATTTTAAGTTGAACACTAAGTATATTTACAGCCAACGGCTCTGGTGTCTAATTTTGGTAATTCACTAATAGTAGTCCAGTTATCACAAACGCTATCAGCAAAATTACTTACATTGTCCTCTCCAAAGAGTGTTTTTACTAGTTCTCGGCCAGCATTGATCAACTCTGTTGGGGAAAACGCGTTCAACAGCGATTTCATAGTAGAGATAGTGGAGTCGTCCTCCACATTTAGTGGCACATTTAAAAAATTAATAAAAGCAGTGACGATTTCTTCTCTTCCTGTCGACCATAATCGTCGATTTGTGGTGACATACTTATTTGGTGTTCGTTTAATGCTAATAGCTCACAAAAAAAAACGTTTTACAGGTTGGACACCTAGCAGCAATTCCTTAAAAAATGCCCTGTTTGTAATGATTATATCTCCAACGCCCCGAGCCAAGATGGCTAATTAATTCAGACGTTTCAATAAACAGCTCCAACATAATTTATAACAAGTAAACTAAATTACCAGTAATTGTAGAGAAAACCTGACTTTCAATACCAAAAATTACTTTTCACAAAATATGGTAGTCCCAAACAAAGATGGCCAAGCTCATTTAGGAATAACTACAACACAAAAAGTTTTAATTACAAACAAAAACTTCAGAAAACACATTCAAACGTACCATTTAACTTTTACGGTTTGCGGAAAGTTCGTACCCACATTTCGTTCCCCACATTTCGTACCCCACATTTCGTTCCCGGGATATTTCGTCTCCCCACATCTCTTACCTGGAATCTTCGTTCCCGAGCGAGCTCAATTTGTCTCCTAGATTACAGGGTGTTGGAAAATGAGTGCAGCGATCGGAATACAGTTAGAAAATGCAAGATATTTTAATTAATTTATTTATTATAATAAACTTATAAGAACAAAATAAATTGTGTTTATTAAAAATGACGGGTTAATCTAAGTATGTTTCTGATATTTTGTATAGGGCCATAATTTCTCATTCTGAACAACTTTTCTCAGTAATATTTTGCCGTATCATAAACAAAAGGGGTAGGTTACCCGAAAAGAAAATAGTTTTTTTTTTGAAAAACTGAAAATTATCTTAAAATTCTCTACAAACCCAGCAGAAATTTTAATTCTTATAACATTTTTATATAAAACTATAAAACAATTCGGGGACATACTGTATATAGTTCGTATAAGTTTATTACAATAAATAAATAATTTAAAATATATTTCCAACTGCATCCGATTGCTGCACTCGTTTTTCAACACCCTGTAATGTAGGAGACAAATTGAGCTCGCTCGGGAACGAGGTTTCCGGGTACGAGATGTGGGGAGACGAAATATCCCGGGGACGAAATGTGGGGTACGAAATGTGGGGAACGAAATGTGGGGAACGAACTTTCCGTATTCCAACTTTTACAGGCCGTCCAGATGTTTTGGATTTCTTTTCTCATATTATTTGACAACTACAGGTTTTAAACTGATAAAAACAAGAACAACAACAAAATAACACTAAAAGAAACGTCAGTTAATACTTTAAGGGAGGTCTTAATCGACCCTTATATAAGGGTTTTTAAAGAAAACTGTCAAACGCGAGATTGGTGGATTCTACCTCAAATTTTAATTTAACTTTTGACGAGTTTGCCCATTAAAACTTGAAAGAAGTCAAAACTCTCCGGAGTAGTGGTTTTAATAAGGGCTAAGAGGCGAATAACAGAAACATCAGGTGAAAATAACACCAAAATAAGTGACCTTTTATATTTTATATACATAAGTACAAAAATTATAATTACCTCAAAACCAGGGTGGTGGAACACCGACAAACACCGACACTAAAGAGAGGAAAAATAAAATACAAAAGGGAAAAATGTTATATAAAAAAAACTCACAATATTTAAATACAGTTCTCAATCTGTTTAAAATATTGCATGCCAAATAGTGAAATCCAGACTGAAATTTAGTGGTCCTGTGTGGAGGAATACAATAATAGTCGTCATTTCTAAGGGTCTTAGTACGTACTACAGTATGCCGTTGAATTAGCAACATTATTAAATATACAGAACAATTGTTACGAACTACATTATACAACAAGCAACTATAGAATAGAGAAAAGCTATTTTCAAGTTTCAGTATATTTTGTTTATTGTAGCGTTGTGTAATGTGCTCTCGGCGCTCAACATTAAAGGAAAATCTAAAACAGCAGTTTTGAAATACCCGAAGTTTATGTTTATATTCTTAAAGTAAGAAAATTAAAATATATGCTGGAACAATAATCAAGATGACTTAAAATTAAGCTATTCATAGGGTTCATTTGGTGTTTGATGGTAGTAATGATTTAAATTGATATAAAGACGAAAACTTTCCGTAACAAACAGCAAATTTCTTATTCACATGGGGCAAAAAGGATACGTTTTTATCTAACACAACAAAAAATAATTCCTATTTGATGTTGTTGGACCCACACCAATTTTAAAAAAAAACTAAGAAGATTGTATTCTGAAAAACAATATCAATATAAGGAAAACAACCACTTCAACCAAAAGTACTACATAGTTAATAACATCATAGATAAAAAATATAAATATAAAATAACACACAAGTAGAACAAAACACTTCTAAACTTTCCAATCCTAAATAACATATCCGCTGCATACCTAAGAGGGGGAAAAAAAGGGAATAAAGAAAGAAGACTCTAAAACATATATTTTACCTATTGTCTACAAAAACAACAAAAAACAATATATGGTGAAATCCAATACATCTTCCTTAAACCATACCAAAACAGATATTCAATATTGTAACGCCATGCCTTTTAATATCTTGGAACTTGTAAAAACATTTAAAACAAAAACAAATCAAAAGATAAGAGATTTCATATGTCTTTTAACTATGTTTGTTCCAAATTTTAATTTGTCATAAACAATCTGTCTTTAAGTCTGAAGATGCTATATTAAAATAGCGAAACGTTGCTTTGAAATGAATTGTTTTATTTGAAAATTATATTCCACATGTTTTGACACAACTAATAGGCTTACTTACAGCTATTAGTAACGTACATTTAAACAACAAAATTAGCTGAAAAAACTCTCTACCGAAGAAATATGACATGCAATGTGTTTTATTTCACATTTTAATTAATTGCTAAAGTTTCTTCATAAATGTTTTTTTTGTTTTATGAAGAATCTAAAATAATATTCATTATTTATATGTTTATAAATAACAGCCTTATAAAATCTTATTATTGAGGTGTGAATTAAAGCTTTCGTTTGTTTATGGATTAAATAATCGTGGTCTACTATAAAAAAAATTCCGCGTGTATCTATGTTATTTAAGATAATAAATGTAAGAAACCTTAGAGCAATGAAAACACAAAATATAGTAATATTTTTTAAAGAAGAGCCTGTTACTTGACCACGCCATGCGCGGCGAAAAAAATGTAGGGGCATTACGTAAGTTTTTTTGGAGTCACACATTTAAAAGCTATTCTGGATCTTCGTCTTCAAAATGTCCTGTATTTGCAGCATATATGTAATAATACATATATGATTTGCAGTAAACCGTAAATTGTCTAAAGCATCGTCTAAAATATGTTCTTTTTCCATATACGCATCAATATCAGAGCTGGATAGTAGTTTGACTAGTAGTAGTAGTCTGCACCTTAGAAAAATGTAGCCAAAGTTGCGCGATTGGTTATTGTTTTGTGGTTGCGCGGTAGCAAACTGTTGGAGTGGCAGTAGCGCAAACATTTGAATCACGGTAGTGTACTACTCGTTTAAAAATGTTAGCTCACCGCACCACACATCATGCGTTGCACTGCTTTACTGACCGTACGTTTGCAAAAAGGTCTTTACCATTCTAACGCGCCGGTAAATGCCATCCGAGTATAGGCGAAAGCTACTTCGGAATTTAAGTAATTGATATTTAACTAGTTTTCCAATATGAGTATTTGTACACTATTCAATACTTTTATTGTAAAGCATTGGGTATTCATTAGTTTTTTCTGGTATTCAATATTTAATTAACCAATTTATGATCAAAAATTATGTTCATCTAGTATGGCTATGGAATAACTCCTAATTTATGAATGCAACTATAACTCACTTAAAAATCAAATGTCAAGTTTGACATTCAAGTATAAATATAGTTGTATTCATAAATTAGGAACTATTCCATAGCCATACTAGATGAAAATATTTTTTGATCATACTTTAGCCCATGGCAATTTGGCATTTAAGTTGGCAGTAAATCTGTCTGTTTAATTAGGTTATGTTTTTCTAAGTTTGAGGTTATATATAGCATCAATGTCTAGTGCACTGTTGTCAGTGTTACTAGTTTGCAATAGAAAAATCCTCACACATTTTTAATCTAATTCAACCCAAGCCTTGCTCAAAGCAAAAATAACCCGATGAATTACCCAATTTTGATCATTTTTAGCAGACTTGATCAAACAATACCATCTCGTTTTAAAGTCGTGTATGGTCGCGGGAAATTCAGCAACACGGTAAATATGTTCGCATGTCAGGCTCTTCAATGACGCAAAATTGTGTCACGTAGAACAGTGTGACCAACATTAAAAAAATAAATCATGGCGTCCTGTTATGCCAAAACAACGTGAACGGAATATACGTTTAACCAACAGTTTAATAGAAGCCCCGCCCATAAACGGGCCCTATACATATAAATATTGGTAGCCGGTTGTACACAGCTGAATTTAGTTGAAATTAAAAAAGCCTCCAGAGTAACGTGTACATTGGTTTCGGCAATCCAGGCTTCTATAAATGCTTTTAAGGCTTGTATTTAGTAACTTTTTCTAGGGACACATTTATGGAATATCCCTGAAATATTTTTAGTGTATTATGGCTGTTAGACTAAATTTGAAAAAATCTCACTTACTGGTGTTGCGTATATGTAACAAATTTTTAATAGAACACGATATAAAATTAATTTTGGAAAAAGTAACTAGCATCGATTGTACGTTTGTCACGACCAATTTTTGGATTTTGGTTTTGTCCGTGCCTTCAGATATTTATACCCTCCGTGACTAGATATCAAGAAACCCCACAGCTGTTAATTGGAAGGTGTAATCCATAAGAAACGTGGAAATTAAAATGATTCAATTGAGCAAATACTTTAAAAATCTGATGTGATACACGCACACAACTTCCTTTTACAGTGATCTTATAATTAGCCAAAAATTTGATTTAAAATGTTTTAAGCATTTGTCAAAAATTTTCAAAAATTACAAATTCTGCAAAAACGGTACAAAATAGAGCGTCAGTTGAAGAGACAAATTTTCTCTAGAATTTTAAACTGATTTCAAAAATGTAATAATATACCGGGTGTTCTATTTAAAATAAGAGTTAATAAAAAAAATAGACAAAAAAACAAAAGAAACCCATTTTACAAGTATTCAACTGGAAAATCAACTATCTCACATCAATACACATTAAAAATGTAATAAAAATGTAAAGTTAAAAAAAAATCGTTAGAGCCGTTTTTGAAAAAATCGAAAAAACTGAAAAATCACAAGAGTAAACAACTACTTCCGGTTATGCGATTTTCTTCAAAAGCTTGCTGTCGCATCTACATAGTACACAAAACTTATATATGAAGTTTCAACTCCATACCTCTTTCCGTTTTTGAGATATTCTGTTCACAGGCAGACAGACAGACACACTCACAGACAGACACACACTCAGACAGACACACACACAGACAGACAGACCAATGAAAAAAAATATGTTTTTTGGGATCAGGGGACTCTAAAACGTGAAGATCCGTTGAAAACTCAATTTCGAATTTTTGGGGTGAATCCAATACTTCCTTTATAGTAAAAGGAAGTAAAAATATACACCTTTTACAAAGCAGATTCGACTTTGTTTATCACAGATTAGGTACAAATCCTAGTAATAGGATTACAGTTGAACCGAGATACGGAGACTTGTACTGATGCCTCAGGCGCCTAAAGGTAAATAGTTGGATATTTCTTAGACAAGTAATGGATCTGTTTCCAATATTTCTATATAAGTAAATATAAAAAAATATACTTGATAGTCCACAAAAAATATGAAAATTGGTGTAACACGTCAAATTGTTTTTAAAGATTAAAGATTTTTCGTGTTTTTTAAGCATCAATATGCTGCACATTTTAAGAATCATTGAATACACCTCTTCATCAGTAACTTAATTCCTGTCCATTTTTTTTTGTTTTTTGCGGCAGTAACAAGTGGTCATTAGTAGAATTTCCACAATTAAACTAAGATTTGAATGAACGATAGTATAGGCACCTAAGTTAGCCTTGGCTGTAACTCAATAATAAAGAAAATATATCGAAAACATATTTATTTGATCTGCAACTACAATAGTATATTACACTACAAGTTTAGAAAAGTGATGTTTTACTGAAAAAGTATGGATGGTTTGAGTACGAGCGTCAGCGAGTACTTAATAAATGGCCATACAAGTTCAGTAAGACCACTTTTCTAACGTGTTGCGTATAGTATTTTATCGCATTTCATAAGAAATGTAAAATATTAAATTTTTACATAAAAGCCACACTAAATGTTATAACATGACCAAGCTGAGCAGAACTCGTTTCTATGTACTAAAGCACAATAAGCAGCTCCAGTTGATGTTATGCGTTTGGCCGCACTGAAGTGTGTTGTTGGTGACATTGTAAGTTTATGTCAAGTTCGAGTTAGCAGGCTAGGTTTTGCGTCAGTTTTGACACAGACTGACGCAAAACCTAACCTGCTAACCTCGAATTTGACATAGACTTACAGTGCCACTAACAATAGTCTTCAGTACTGCCAAACGTAAAACGACTCGCCGTTGCTATGCAGCAAAGTGTTGCTAATGCCGAGTGTACTACATTTCTAAACGATTTTGAATGTAGAAATGTAGTAATATATTTTATTCGCAACCATATATGTAATGTTAACATTCCTGACGTCATTTGAGTGGGGGAAGTCGTACATTTCAGCCCGCACTTGAGCGGGAAGTGAGTGCGAGAAGTACATTTCCGACCGCTGAGTAGGTAGGGACACTGGGAATCTCGTTGATCCATTCATGCGCGTCACAACCTGACGTATCATAATATAATAAATTTTCCAATTATTGTTTAGAATAAAGTGGTTGCGAATAAAATAGTATACAAACCTCGACAGGAAGTTTCCTTAGTCTCGAGATAATAGCTGATTTCGACGCTTCGCGTCTCAATCAGCTAACTAATCTCTCGACAGTAATGAAACACTTCCCATCTCGGGCTGTAATATACTATTACAATATTAAAAAATGCTATCAAATATTCTTTAAAGAATGGTATAATTATGCAAACATAACAAGTCAAACATGTATAATACAATATTTAAAACAAATAGTTGAGTTTATTATACTCTTAAAAACAAGTTTTACATTTATCTACGAAATAATACAGGGTGATCCATAAAAAAAGGGGGAGGATTGTTTCACCACATACTCCTGCCCTGTGTCGGACAGCCATCTATGGCCAGAGAACTACTTTGAAACTTTGATATTTTTAATTACAAATTGCATTTGTTAGTTTTCTCGATTATATAAAATTTGAAAAAGTTTTTGAAATTTTTTTGGTTTTAAGAATTATTGCTATTTTTTTAATGTCTAGCTACATTGTAAAAGTATTTGGTATTTTTTAGAATTTTCTAAATGTATATATTACAAATCTGCCTATACACAATGGCCCCCAAAACAGACCAAATAAAAAATTCAAATTCCTAGCACTACAATGCTAAAGTAGGGACAAGAAATCAGACGACGTGCGCCACCAAACAAATTTTTAGTGACGTCATAAATACCAGCATTAGATTTACATAACCGATATTTATTTTCTTCTTTATAGCTCATTTGAAATCATGCGTTTTGGTTTAAGCTTAATCAATTATCAATGGAAAATTAACAATTTAAGCTAAACTAAAATTTGCTTGGTGGCGCACGTCGTCTGATTTCTTGTCCCTACTTTAGTATAATCGTCGTTTGTTTTTTTAAATTTTAATGCATAGGCAGTGCTTCAACTGGACATGTCAGTCACACTTTATTGAAATAGTTCAATTTACTCTTGAAGAGGGAATTTTTAGAAAAAATTCAAATTGTTTTGCTTTTTTTGGGCCACCCTGTACTTAGTTCTAATCCCATCCCACCTTATTAGTGTCAATACTGAAAAGTAAATTGTTAAATTGAAATTGTATTGCTCTTTCAACATACTATCTTTCTTCGGCATAAATTAGTTAAAAAAATAGTTCTCCGAATATTAATCACTGTGGAAGTACCCTATAGTGTACCTACTTTTTCAACTGAATATTTAAACTATAGAGTAGTTAGGGTATATTTTAATCGAGTAGTTGGTAGTAGTTAATTACATAACTCTGATCAAGATGCGAACGCACTGTAGACTATTATTTTGCCGTTATAAAATTAAATTTTTGTAATGTCACGAGCATTAGGTTAATTTTTTCGGTGCAACCCAATTTTTTACACTTGAATAAAATTTCCTGATTCGGTTAAGTTCAGGATGGTACCGGAGCTCGTCTCAAAACCGAGTGCCCATGTTCATACAATAAGATGCCAAATTCGCATGTACAACGTTGCGGGTTGCTGCTTATTATGCTTAATTATTCCATACACTTCGGGCATAGTTCGTGCTCGATCGTGGAGAATATTGCGCATGCCACCACGCCTTATTTATAACGCACGCCAATGATAGAACTGCCCGGACTCCCCTAAGTCAGGAAGTTGAACTCGCCTGAACACGTTATAGTACATTGCAGGATCACGTGACATGCGCTTTAAAAATAATATGTTTATCTACTCCTACTGCACAATGGCCATGAATTATGATTCATAATTCACGGTTTGCAGCCAATCATAAAATTCTATTTTCATTATTCAATAGTTTGCAAATTGCAACCAATCAGAAAATTCTATTTACATTATTCAATAGGTTGTAGCCAATCACAAAATTCATTCTTATTATTAAATGACTTTTGAAGTTAACAGCTGTCACAAATGTCATAATTCTGAAATATGAACACAAGGCTCCTATTGCATAGGAGTAGATAAAATATCGTATTATATTTGCGATTATGGCCATTATTCACTCAAATGTCATCTTCCTGAATAATGGCTGTCATAATCGCTCATATAATAATATACTATAATTAAGCTCTTTTCGATGGTGCCCATAGCCATCCTTGATGTGCATTTCTCATGGTCCTTGGGAAAAGTATCCCTAGGAGGTCATGTTTAATTGTGTGGAACTGACCCAAGAAAATGGAAGGTAGGTATATACTTTTAAATTAGGTCATCATTTTTGGCAAATACACTTATAACTAAAAATACTTGTCAAACGTCAAAAATGATAACCTAATTTAAAAGTATGTATTGGCATTTTGTCAGGTCAGTTCCACACTACTAAACATGGCCTACAAGAGATACTTTTTCTAAGGACCATGAGAAATTGAGATACCTCTACTAATACCTCGAAATTATGAAAATCTAAAACCGACTGTGTAATTTGCTTTAAAAAAAATTACATGTCAAAAAAGTGTCGCCAACACTGTCATTTTCACCCTAAGACTCGTACATACATGGATGGCGAAAATTTTACTCCTATTTAAAAGCTTCAGAGCAGAAGCCATTGGTAGCAAGTGGCCAAAGAGAAAAAAAATACATAATTTTAGAAAATATCTTAATTTTCTTTCAGAAAAATGTAGTTTTGTAATAGTTTACTTAACTTCTAAGATAAATTTTGAACATATTTTTTATGGAATGTCAAGTTGTATTTCCTATGTTCTATTATTAGATTTAATATTGTATTTTATGTAAGCAAATGCTCGCAAAGCCGCTCCTGCGCTGGACGTGTATTATGAATTTGTGTTTTCGCGACTGCAGCAAGAAACACACGCTGTACGCGGGATTCGGGGAAT